>JAJDFE020000204.1:1029-38574 GCA_021527465.2 Geoglossum glabrum
AAATTAGAAAATTAAAAATTAAAAATAAAAAATTAAAAAATAAAGAAATTAGAAAATTAAAAATTAAAAATAAAAAATTAAAAAATAAAGAAATTAGAAAATTAAAAATTAAAAATAAAAAAAAAAGGTGCACCGACCTTCCTTATTCACACCATGGCCATGGCCCACCCTTTATATAAATAAATAAAAAAAAAAAAAAAAAAATGAAAAGGATCTGAAGGAGCTAGCTCGCAAAGATCGGTTTTCTCAATTGAAAAAAAAAAAGACCCAAATTCCCGTTGTCTTGTGAAGGGGGATGCAAAGTTATCCAGACATCGGCTTACGGGCGAATGTGGGACTTTTGGTTGATAGTTTCGTTGATAGGTTTCCTGTTACTATGGTATGTACTACAAGAAGACTACTATAACTACAGTACTGACTGTATTGAAGGGAGTCAAGGTTCAGGATGCGCTAAGAAGAGATCGGAGCAGAAGTTCCGGAGAAAAAAAGCCAGGTGAAAAGCGTCTATCTTCCTCCAATGCTGCTTCAATTTGCACCACCATGGCAGGAAGCTGGCTGGCTCGAGACGGAGAAAGACCGAATGGTCGCCTTTATCCCTCTCTCCCAACCCATGAGGAGGACATGCTCTCAGAAATTCGTCTCCAGGGTAAAGATGCGCCCAAGGAAGTGAAACTTCAGTTCGGGAGTCAAGTCAGCAGCGATGACCCGGGCGACGACCCGGCATTGCTGCTTGAGTCGGCTATTCTGATTTTTGAGCGCAACTACTATGGAACCGGAATTATTTTCCTCGCGGTGCCGTATCCTACCACGTCACTAAAGGACTCAAGTTTGGCAAGCTGAGTTGAGTGGGAGGTCCCGAACAACTATCAAGTCATCAAAATCCCAACCAGCCTGTATCATGGACATGGTAACGGACGATCTGGTATTGCCATCTTGTGGTAGATGTGGCTATTTCCCTGCTGGGCTTTCATTATTTTGGTTCAAACTCGCTGAGAATGGTGGGACGGACAGAAGTGCTGGATCTAACGACGCTTGTCGTCTGGTGGAGAGTGTAGTCGGAACTGTTGGAATTCAGCCACATCAACCAAAAGGTGAGGAGTCTACGAGCACTTACGTGGTAGGGCTGTGGCATGCTGGCCCAAACTCTTGTTAACCGCCTCCTGTACTGAACCGGTTTCCTTACGCCAATCAATCGAACAGTCTTAAGATTGGTTTGAACCGAAAGTCATGCTGCAGGACCGTGGCGAAATAAGCCATGTCATTCTCGCGCATATTATGGCGAAACAGCGACAGAATCCACCCGGCGAGGATGGATATTGCAGGGCTCTTGGTTGCAATTTCGAGACATCTGTACCTGGTACCACGTTCGACTGCCTCTATTATTTGCTTCACATTGCACTCGTATTCATCAGTCGACTCGGTTTCTGGTGGTAAAAGGGTAGATCTCGTTGCGGACAAATCGGTCTATTGTGGTTTCGTCGTTTTCGTTCTCCCACTTTTCCGAGTCAATGGCGAGAGAGCGAGTGGCGTAGTATCGTCCGAGTATGGTGTTTGTTCTAGCTTCAATGGATAGTTCGGCCGCACTATTGTTTGGCTCGATGGCCCGATCAACATCGCTGGTGCGCAACAAGTATTCAACGCGAGGATCGTATTTCCAGAATTCCAGAAATGGCTTTTGATAGTATTTCGGGAACGGAAGGTGTCCCAGGCGTCCTTGATGCGCTCGAGGTCGATCAAGATCCTCAACAAAAACTGTGAAACTTTGCTTTTCCGACCAGCGTCTGGATTGGCCTTTGGATTGGCATTGGATGTCTTTGAATTGAGATAGCTGCTGATGTTTTTCCTTTTGGGGGCCTAAATGATCGGGTTTGAAAACTTCTACCCGGAAGAGCACGTGACAGATTATGGGCAGGGTAAAGTTGGATGCGAGTGAGCCATCAACCACGTCCAACCCGAAGAAAATGGTAACTCTCTCACTGATCTCGGAGCGTACTACGGATAGCTATTGCACGGCTTGGGCCAAAGCCCTTTGGAGGATATATACAATACAGTCGAGTCGCGCTGCAAAGAAATATGGTCGGGGCAGTGGACTCCAACCTTATATCGCGATTATTCTTATAGGGGGAGCCTGGGGTCGTGGGTGGAGCCGCGTATTCATATTCTTATGACGCGAGATTCTTGCAGCGCGACCCGACTGTATGTCTACTATGTGGAGTGGACGCGTCGGGGGAAGAAGAGTATTGGGAAAAAAAAAACGAGGGAACCCAGCATCGGCGCTTTGAAGTGTGACTGGAGAGAGAGTAATGATTGGGAATGGCCTAGGGGGGGGGGGAAGAGTATAGCCATCAGGGAGGTCGGGGAATTTGTGTAACGGCCTGGGGCCAGCGGTTATGTTCGAGATTGGAGGCCAGAGTCAAGTTTTTTTGAGGGAGCCGCGAAAAATAAAATACCCAAATAGCACACAACACACACCCAATCTAACTCCACTGCCCTGAAAAACCCCCGAGACGCATTCCGCTTGCCCCCGTGATGATTATGGGGGTGTTGGGAGATGTGGAGCATGAAGGTTACGGTTCTGGACATGACGTTTGGCACTGGCATTGACGGCCGCGGCGATGATGGGACTTAAAGGGCTTGCGGCTCTTATCCTCGCATAGGATAGCTCCACCCTCTCTCCCCGCTCCCTGAATTCCAGCAACGGCAATGCGTTCTCATACCTCGAGGACGCCATCCCTTCCGGTGGCCGCGTGCACCAGGTTATTTAATTATAGCTTCTCGCGGTGGGGCCTCAAACATTGTGGGTAAGAGCCTCGCAGTTAGCCGTCTTGGTGGTTGGGGGGGGGGGGTGTGTGTTAGGCGCTTAAGGCGGTCAACACCCCCCCCCCCCCCAAAAGAGGGCGTGTCTAACTGGAGGCGGCAATTTTAACAAGGCATATATACATACATACGTGTAATATGCATAACGAGTAACTCTTGCCTAGATTTGGGGGGGTATATTGTGGTTGTAATGAGCGGGGGTAATAGTAATAATAATAATAATAATAATAATAATAATAACAACAAGGGTATGGAGATTCAACGAAGCAGAGCTTCCCCTCCAAAAAAAAAAAAGAAAAAAAAAAGGTGGTATCTTGTAGTATGAAATATATATGTTTTCCCATTTCCCCTCTTTCATTCCGTTTACAAGAAATCCTGACGCTAAGGGGAAATGAGAACCTCTAGGGAAGGAGGACGGAACCGACGCAGTATTGATATTTACATTATATAAGAGGCTTCGTGCAACACAATAGGGTACCCACACCTGCACATCACCACACACCATACACCAAGGACCTTATTTACAAAAAAAGGCAGAAGAGATGGCCTTTCAAATAGAGGATTGATAGATGGTGGGTTAATAGTAGAAAGTTGGGGAAAAAAGGAAACCTCGGCTTTCTCGCTCACAGCAAAAAAAGTGCACTTTGAGAAAGATAAGAGCGAGAGGTGGTGTCGTAACCAGGTGTACATACGGCAAACATCCACCCCTTGTTCCCGTCCTTGTTACGCTGGAGCGGAAAACGAATGGTAACACACCGGATATCCGTCTGCACTGATCGCAGAATTTAAAACATGAAAAAGGAAAGTCCAACGAGTGGTTGCCAAGAGCGATCTTTGTGTATATGTGTGTATGAGGATTGTCCGAATGCCCTCCGCGGAAAGAAAACGGACTGAAGAGCCAAAGTGCCACTCCCTTTCGAGAAGAGCGGGGGGGAATAGGAGAATATGTTACGTTTGTATCGCTACATTCTTCCTCAAACCCGACTCCTCGATATGGAAGCCGAACACCAACCGATATAGATCCTTCAAGAATGGATAAGTTCCCGCTCTCATCATCCAGGTGACTGCCCTCCCCACATCGAATGCCGATGCTCTCCGTGGTGGCAAGTTAGCCGGAGCCCGCAGCGCGGGATCCGTGAGGACCATCTTCCTGTAGTTTTCTAGCAGGGAAGCTTGCCACGGGGCGGTGCCAAAGGAGCCGGATGGGAGGGATTTGACAAAGGTGTTAAGGGTCTGCCCCTGGGACCGCTGGTATCCAGAGTTCATTGCTGCTTTGACGATTAAGACCTTTAAACAGGTCATGTTGTCCTCTACAGCTTCTGTATTCGAGGGGGGGGTTGCGGTGGAGGAAGTCCGCGAGCTCTGTGAGTAGCCAGAGAGGGTTGAAGAGTTGGACGACCAGCGAGGGTCTAATCGGCTATTTTCGGTGCCTAGGACGAGGATGTTGGGGATGGGTTCTTCGTCGGGTGAGATTGCTACGTCGTCAAAGACCGTCGTAGGAGTTTCGGGTTCGCCTTTGGTTTCGGGGACGAGGGGGAGACTGTTTTGCCTCGCCAACCCTTGTATAACGTTGAATTTCGCTTGGCTAGCTCTTGGTGTGCCCCTGTCTGGGCGGACTTGGGTCCATCCCTCGCGGAAGAGGTCACAAAGTTCCCAACAGGCCTGGACAGCAGAGCCTAGAAGCTCCTCGTCGGGTTCTTTGCCCTCCCGCCGGTTTTGCCTGAGGCTGAAGAGCATCTCTGCTAACGACCAGCATGCCCGTAGCAGTGTGTCTGTCTCTTCAACCAACTGGCCTCTCTGTTTCATCAATCGGTGACAGAGAGTGATATAGAAGTCTAGCGTTCGCTCTCGGAATGCCTCGGGAAGATTCCGGTCATGGGTGTTGTAGAGATGATTATTCAACTCAAAGCTTACTCGAAGTACAGAGTCCGCAATCTCATTATCTCGCTGTCGGATTTCGAAGAGGGACTGACAGAAATCTCGACATAGATCTAGTGTTGGTCTGACCTGGACGTCAAGGTCCTCTTCGCGGTTCTCATAGAGTTTCACACATAATTTCCAGCAGCATTTGAATGCTTGCTCTTGGACACTCTTGGAATCGGGGTAATTGAATATTCTTTCCCGGTGGATAGAGCTTAACCCCGCTAAGGTGTTACAAAGGGTCCAGCATTCGCCGAGTGCAGTGTTGAGGACTTTAATTTCGTCAGCAGAGTCGTATGATTTCCCGGTGGCCTCGTCTTTGCTTTTCATCATCGGGGTATCTTCCCCATCGAATGCGTCTTCGCTCTCTACGTGATAAGCCTCTGGTATATCTAATAAAACCTCCAGATTAGTAGCGTCCTTGTAGCTGGGCATGGTGGGGGAGGGGTTTATACCCTCTAGATTTTTCGATAATCGTGGCCGGAAATCTCTGTCAAGTTGAAATGCTTCAGCCTCTTGGCGTGTCTGGGCTCGTGGAGTAGCACTCTCTAGTGAAGTACGTAATGGGACTATAGCGGTAGATAGTGGTGGTGGCGATATGGGACTTTCACCTGATATCTATACGGCGGCTTAGCCAACCTTTCCTTCGTAGTTTGGAATTGAGAGCGACTGGTATATCTTACTTTGTGTGGGTTTTCAGGCACAGCCGGTGTTTTTTTCATCGACCCTAGCCTTTGCGATATCCCGGTTGGAGTTGTCGATCTCGCATCCTCCCACCGGTTCTGTAGTCACACTTAGCAGCGGTCGTTTGAGATTAGTTGGGGCAAAATGGCTTACAGGCTGGTGGAATCCTGTCGGCGCGTGGATGACCGACACTGGTGCATCATCTGAATCTGACCTCGCCCGTGTAGGAACAGAAGTATCTAGTGCCTTGATCTTCGTCTGTACGGGTTCTCCGGGGGATTCAGAATATGATGACCCGGTTGCATTCTGTGGCGAACGCACCGTTAGGTCGGATTTGACAGAACCACCGGAGACGGATTCTGGGTGTTTAGGGGAATCTTGTTGCTGCTCAGGTTCGTTTTCGAATCCATCTTGGACGGAGTCATCCATGTCTGTTGAGTTTGTTCCGCTGGAGTTGATCGGTGACGGGTTCCCAATCTCTTCATGGAGAGGAGATGCGCCGAAGGGGTGGTTGGGCGCAAGCCTGTCGGCGCTTTCATGCGACCTTACAAGTATTGTCAGCCGAAGTCTGGGCGCTGGGAAACCACAAGAGGTGTCCATACATCATGGAAAACCGTGAAGATCTCGGTGAGTTGTTCTTGTCAGTGAAGGGGATGAATGCGGCTAGGAGGCCACTGGGAGAAGGAATCAGAGGAGACTCTAATGCCATTGTCGGACCTGGTAAAAGTAAGCTCGTGGGCGCTTGTCGCAGCTCGTCGCAGCTCGTCGCAGCTCGTTTGGTGTCGCGACCAGGACCGGCCTCTTAATTAGAGATCAAAGTTGATAGCTGAATGAAAGAGCCGGGAAGATGCTGCGGTGCCCCCCGTGACCGATGCGAGGCAGTATATCGACGGTACGACACAACAACGCGCGATGCGTGATAGAGCAGAGCAGGCTTTTAAATCCCTTTCGCGTTGAGGCTGAATTGAGAGTTTCCAGACGAGATGTTGCTCCAACCACGAACATGCAGACACCGCAAAGAAGGCGAGAGAGCAGTGAACGTCACAGCCAACAGCAGACACAAACCAGAGCGTCTGCTGCACGGCGTGCGCAAGGGCAACTGAAAGGCAAAATCGCCAACTGGTTTTCTTTCCCCCCACTCTGCTACGAGAGGACCGGACGGAAAGTAGCGTAGATGAGCGAGTTCTGCGATCTTGATAGGGCAATTGGAGAGAGGAGGTTGAGCTGCGAAGGTGCTACTAGTCTGGCCCTTGCCTGCTGCGTTGGAGCGATGCAGAAGGATTCGTGAGCATGCGATCTAGAGAGGTATTTTGTACATCTTGGAAATTATGTTACCAGAATGAGTGGTGGCAGAGTGGCAGAGTACATGTACAAGGTACACTGTACTATTCCACTAGTGTCTCACTAGCAAGGCACACAACGGTGGAGCGTGGAGTACTCCGGACATTCAGGCGTCGGGTGGATACTATGCCGCAGAGAGTCTAGTGGGCGCGACCAGGTTTCCAGTCGGGTTGATAGCGCAGGCAACAGGCTCCCTGCTTTCGTTTCTCGTTCCTCCTTGCGTTGGCTCTCTTGGAGACTCTCATTGAACGGATTGCGCCAAGTCATCTTCCAAACCACAGGGGCGGCATGCCTGAATGGCTTTTGTCTGTGCGTTAAGCGCTGGTGGATGGAGGGCCATCCAACTCTACGGGAATGATTGGGCCTGGGCGGGCATGGCTTGCCACGCCCGTGCAGAGCGAGCCCCAGGAAGCGGAAACGAGCCGGTGTGAATCATTCTATCAATCCCATCTCTCCATTCCTTGCTGCCGCGAGAAACAAACGTCTAGCTCCAGTCTGCCCCACGGCCTGACTCGGCGTGCCATTGGAAGCTGCTCGCGGGCGTTTGGTCTGGTTGTTTGGTGGTTTGGTGGGGGCGGAAATGCGGTGTAATGACTCTCAGTTGTCCCGTGTTTGCCGACGTCTGCCCTTGAAGGATTTCCAGCTCCTGGCTTCTGGCAGAGAAAAGTTGAAATTTGCCCTTCACAGATATCCCGTCGCGTCGGCGAATCACATACGCGGCTATTTCTGAGATGTGAATTGAGGTGTAGAGATCGTAATGCGGATCCCCTCGCCGGGCCCGCGCCTGGTTTGTAGCTCAGATGACCAAATTTCGAGTATGTGTGAAGCGACGGGGTAGTTCTCATTAGTACGGGATTTGACCTGGGGTTTGGGATCGTGCTGGGAAGCAAAAGCAAAGAAAAATGAGCTGGGGTTCGGGGGGGGGGTTTCTGGATCATCCTACCGAGAGTATGATCGCGGTACGTATTTCGTATAAACTTCGTATAAACTTCTGAGCCCTACCACCAAACAGCCTAGGGCGCATCCTATGGGAGGTCGTTCTAATATCGCCTGGTTCTTGGTAAGGCCCATCGGGATTCGGACGGGCCTACCGAGTGCATGTCGATGCTTCGCCTGCGCTTACCGTCACACACGGCAGCCACGTATGAGCCCAAACATAGCATGCCGCTGATGTGCTCTGCACGGCTATCACCAATATAACCATGGGTTTGGTTGGAGGTGGATATTAATGGATGGTTGTCTGCTCAACATCTGTAGACGCTGGGGCGAGGTATGCGCCTACTCAGTTGTCTTGCGCTACTATGTACTTGTACGCCGCTAGTTTAAGGCAGTGCTCCCACTTTTCGATCTATGCTCCGCTGGGACACCCGACTTTTTGACCAGCGCCACCTCTGCTTCTTCACCGACTTATCAGACGCCGCAGCGATTAAAATTTATGCACGAGTTCATGTATACTTCGCCGCCGCCGCACATCAGCCGTTTATGATATCGTATAGAAGTAGAGAGTATCATGTTCGTGGTACACCGCCCGTGGTATTTACCTACATGTTGGGAAACACTGTTTAAGCAACGTAAGGAAAACTTTGTACGGGCCCACTCGTGCAGCAAGTGGTCGGAAGAGGAAGGCAATCCTCGCATTTTGGTTTCCGTCAGTGGATGCGTTGGCTTGCATTAACGCCTGTGATCTAGAGAACGCCGTCCCAGTCCCACATCCAACCTACCCTTCAAGGTGTTAACCATCCAGTTCAATTTAGGCCATAGCTGCTTTTGCACGATCGCGATCGGCTGGGTTGTATCTATCCAACAATAGCAAACGGTCAGAATCCCGTTTCTTTGGACGGTATGGTCTGTATGAAGGTTTCTGGGGGTGGCGAGCAGTGATCTGGCAATGAAGGTTGGCATACCGTAACAACTTTTCGATCAAATCAACATGTGTCATGATCATACGGCGACAACAGTAACGCTTGCAGCCAAGTTGGTCCATTGCATCTCTGTAGAGGTGGAAGTCAGTACTAGAGTTGCAAAGCCGAGGTGAGGCAGCTGGGCCGATGATAGTGGTCATATCCGGCTTACCCATCTGTAGTCCCTTCGTCTAAAAGCTTAAGATATCGCTCCCATAGATCGCCGATTACCTGATAATGGGGTTACCATAGTATCACTGGCAGAATTTGGGTCATAGAATTCTCACCTTGCCGCAGGAGAAACACCGCACAGGAATAATCATGGCTGTGAAGGTTCTTGATCCTTAGAGAGCGGTGCTTTGTGTTTGCGATGCCAAGCTTCCCTTTAAGATGAGCTGCGGCTCTAAATTAGGACTAGCGGTAGATGGCCATTCTCGCACCAATAATTTCGGGAACTTTTCAGAACAGAAACTCACCCACGGTTTCTGGTCATCATATCGCCTGCTCTGCAAACACGGAGGAGGGGTAGCGGTGGAGGAGTGGCTATGGGTACTTCCAAAAACCCAACAGCGCATCGTTCAGATCACAAGCCCGAGGCCGGATCGCCAAAGCCTCCTAAGCCTACAGCGAGTGCGCTTAGCAGTGGTGCTGGGACTGTCAACAATGCTACCCAACGAAAGGGCGTGAAACAGAGCAGATCGCAGCGTCGGAAACGGAAGCCCGAGCATGGTGGATTGGGCGACGGTGTGGCGGTGGCCGCAATTACACAGAACGGTGAGAAAGAGAACAGAACGCAACGTCGTAAACGGAAGCGTGAAGAACGAGAGGAGTTAGACGGGGCCGCGATACAGGACGGGGTAAAACGGCCGAGCGGTACACATGAAGATGCACCTCTATCCGGTGAAAGGCAAGGAGTTGCTATTCCGAATGTCCCACCAGAAGGTAGTCTTCTACCTAAGGATGACCTAGGGTGTGGAGACACAATAGTTATCAGAAAGAATAAGAAGAGGAGAGTGCATAAAGATACTACGTTGACTACAGGAGGAAGGAAAAACCGACGAAAAAACGAATGTAGGGCTAAACATCAGGGGAGGGAACGGAACTCTGAGCTTAGCGGCAACTTGGTTGAGGGTCCGATTGGACCAGATGCCGTTCTAGAACCCTCTGAGTTAATGGCCCTCTGGAAGACATCTGAAGCAATTGGAGGGCGTTTGATACACGCAGATCCGGTGTTCTCGGGAGATGAAAAGTGGGTTTCATTACACCCGCCTTCCTGATTCCTCACATGTGTGAGGATTTGTTAACTCTGGCGTATGAGCTAACTCGTTCGTATAGACACTTAATCCTTGCGCTCCACTCTGCATTGCGGATTTACTCTATTTCTACTTCACTGCTGGTGCGTTCATTGCCCTTAGAGACTTCGAGCGGGAAGAAGGCGGTAGTCACTGGGTTTTCCATGTCGCCCACATATCCCAACCATATCTACGTTTCTACATCGAGGGGCCGACTGGAGATCTGGGATTGGATAGAGGGGACAAAAATACAAAGGTGGGAATTCGAATCTGAGATCAATGCTCTTGCCACCATCTCCACTTCTCTAGCGGAAGGCAAGTCAGATATCATTTACATGATCGAGAAAAAGTACGAGAAATGGAGGATCAAACTCTTCGAGCTAGTAAAGGGTGCCGAGCCGTCAAAAACTGGAAATCAGACAAAAGTCCTCTATGAGTGTGAGCATCAGATTTCGAGCCTCAAGGTCCTTCACGAAGGGCGGGTGGTTGTTGCCATCTCCGGGAAATGCCTCGTGGTCGGGACTGCCAGGGGGGAGGTTACCGATGGGTCCTACATGTGGGCGGAATTCACTTCGCCAGACTGGTTGACCTGCCTAGATGCACGGGAATCATCTAAGGAGTCTGTCTCGGCTAAGGCCAAGAAAGAGAAAATAAAGGCGAGTGCGGCTTTAAAATCGAGTCCGGCTATTGATGTCGTCGTCGGTGATATCAAGGGAGTGATATTTATCCACAGTGACCTGCTTAACAGACTAATTCCTGACGATGAGGCCGAAAAATCAACAAGGTTGGAGCACCTAGTCCGGGGAGCCTCGAGGCGGCGACACTGGCACAGAGAAGCTGTGCATAGCGTCAAGTGGTCTCTCGATGGTAGGACAATACAGTATTTCCCGTCCGTATAGAAGTAGCTTTACTGATATTTGTGATGCACAGGTAATTACATACTCTCTGGTGGCTCCGAGACCGTACTTGTTCTGTGGCAGCTCGATACGGATAAACAGCAATTCCTCCCCCATCTATCTGCAACAGTTGAAAGCATAGTTGTATCACCAAAAGGGTCATCATATGCAGTCCGATTGGCCGACAATTCCATAATGACTCTTTCAACTACTGAATTGAAACCCAAGGCAAATATCGCTGGTATCCAGGCTAGAACATGGGAGCCTCAACGGATTCCACCAGAAGCGAAGGTCAAGACTATACATTCTATGGAAGCGGAGAGGTTGGCAAGGTCTTCCGACCTTCCTAAAGTCGCTTCTGCTATAAACCCCTTAATCCCAACACAGATTCTACTTGCTGTGTCGTCTTCACAATCGAGCTCACTCAGTTCCGCACCTACCCGACATTCCCCTTACCTCCAGACCTTCGATTTCATCGCGGATCATCACGTTTCTCGACAAGCCTTGGCTCGCACTAATGTGACTTCCTTGAATGTTGGGCCGGAGGCAAACAAGATCGGAGAACCAAACGTTGAACTCATAAGCATTAGTATGGATGGAAAGTGGCTTGCGAGCGTAGACGAATGGAACCCTCCGAAGAGAGACGTAAGGTTCATGTGCCTCGAAAACGGAGATTTGGTTCGGGAGCAGAACCGAAGGCGGGAAGTTTATCTCAAGTTCTGGAGTTGGAGCGATGAGAGTAAGATATGGGAGTTGGTTACAAGAGTTGATGCACCTCATTCTTCCTCTGGTCGTGATTGCTCGGTGGGAGCTGGACGAGTCACGGACATGGCCGCTAACCCTAGTGGACTGGGTTTTGCTACCGTGGGTATGGACGGATCGGTGAAACTCTGGAAGCGCAGGAAGAGGACTCGTGACGGTGTCGTGCTTAGAGGGAAAGATTCCGAGGAGTTGGTAAATTGGGGGTGCTATCACATCGTTCGGATAGGTGCCCAGCACGGAGCGACAGACTTGTTTGGGGAACCGACAATTTCGAAAGACGAATACCCCGCAACACCATGTCTGGCATACTCTCTCGACGGATCAGTTGTAGCAGCGTCGTACCCTAGTACCCTTGGTCAGGGACACTCGGTCATCCACTTGATTGACGCAGATTCAGGTGAGACTCGTCATGTCCGCGATGGTATTCAAATCGGCGGTATCGTTGCCATTGGAATGACCGGACCATATGTAATCCTCATTGGAGATGCGCTCGTGGTCTGGGACATTGTTCAAGAAACCCTCCAATACGGAATCAGGCTCAGATTATCTAATCTCTCCCCTGGACAGAAGACTACGATGATACATCTTGCAGTGGACCAAATTAACAACACATTCGCAATCGCGGTCCCTGCCGTTGAATCGAGTAGGAAACAACAAAAACGGCATTTCTTCGACAAGGCTCACTCGCAACTCATGATTTTTGATCCAGCGGTGCCGAAACCATTATTCGTCACATCAATACCAAATCTAGTTACAGCACTTCTTCCCTCTATAGGCTCCAAGGGCTATGTTGTGCTTGATCTGGCGGCTGAGGTGCGGGTTATCACCGCTAAAGGGAGTAGTAACTTTGCGCCTGAAATCACTAGTCAAGAGCTTCTAGATGGACCGCGAGAGGTCGCAGTTGAAGCTAGTGAAAGTCAAGTCGGTATTCGCCACGACGGCAGCGATTCCGAGGAAGAAGGTGCAAGGTCGTGGTTACCACTCCAAGCAGCTACAGTAGAATCCTACGACGACTCCCCACCTGTTGTCCGGCAAGAGCAATTAGCGGATATCTTTGATGTGGGGCCATCGTTTGCCCTGCCGTCCGTGACCGAGTTGTTTGAGAGGGTGGTGGGGCTGTTTGCCAGGAAACCTGTCGTTAGGGACTAGGGACCCTCTCCCTTCCTCTCTCACTTTCTACTCCTCATAGGCAGATATGCTAAGGAGGAGTGTTATGTGTATGTTGTCATGCAGGGACAAGCGGTTTCATGATTACATTAGCATAGTGGGCTGTGTTGGATTTTAAGTATACTGGGAAAGGCTACGTGTTAGTGGTAGTATATAGCTGCTATTGCCAATGAGCCGGCAAAATTCAAGTCATGCAAAGTTGTTTTACCCGCGCGCGATCCACGAGCGTTGCACGGGAGATCAGCTGCAGCCACCAATAGGAAAACTCCACAAAGGCCTCTGAGACCCATGGGAGACCGACATTTCTCGAAACACGCCGAGCCAACTGCTCCAGTGTTCTCTCCTGTGTGTCCGCCCTCCCGCCCCCGTTCTCCTCAGCCTTGCGGACGAGTCAGCGTTTCTGATTTTCGCTTTCCCCCCACTTTCGACTGTCGAACTCACATGCGGCAGGCACTCAACACCGCACACATACATAGAACACCACTTTGGCCATACACATCCGACCACGAGCTGCGATTGCGTACAGCACACAGAGGTAGTTCCCCGCTACTGCCTGTGGAGCCAGAAAGGCTCAAGCACTGAATTGCTGCATCGGCGCGTGGAAGTCAACCAAAGGAACGGCAGCGGATAGACGCAGCAGCACCAAGGAGATCATAGACTCCTGCGGGGAGCCGCATCGCATCCCACTCGCTTCTCCGCCCGGGGCATTTCTTTTTCGGGATCGCGGATTCGATATCGAGATCCGTGATTACGATTGAGGTTGCGGATTCGCATGCAGGCTCGTTCCCGCCCACAGAGAGAAAGGGCAGATAGAGGGAGAATGAGCCACCCACAATCCCCGCTGCGGGGCTCGTGTTCCTGTGGGCGGAACCAATATACAGTTGCGGTCCCGGAGAGTGCTGGAATGGGTATGGGGGATACCGAGGGGCTTCGCGTTTGGTTTGATGGCGGGAGGGAACATCGTAAGTATCTCTATATTTCCCCCAGTACCGAAGCTAAAAATTGACCACAAATTACGATATAAAGGCTACTATCACGCCACCCCCCTCCCGACCCCCCTCCTCCGCATCCCCATCACTTGGTACCGCTCCTCCACACTTCCCTTCTACCCCGACGAAACCCCCGCAACCATCCGCCGCGTCTCACCTTCTTCACCTTTTACCCTCCGCCATTTCTGCGGGTACTGCGGCACGCCCCTTTCGTACTGGCGGGAAAGCCCAATTCAGGAAAAAGACTATATCAGCGTTACGTTAGGGAGTTTGTGGGGGGATGATGTGAAAGTACTGGAAGAGATGGGTGTGCTGCCCGGGGAGACTGAGGAGAGCGATGGGGAAGAGGGAGGGGAGGCGTATCTATTAGGCGGGGATTGGTTTGGTAAGATGGTTGAGGGGAGTAGGCTCGCACGTGTCCTCACCAAGCAAAAAACCCCGCATCTCACCGCCCACAATTACATCCACCACCACACCACCTCCCCTCAACCCAAGCCCTCTCAAATATCAATCTCAAAGCCAAACATCAAAGTGGAATGGGAAATCATGGAATGGTTTTCTGATGATGAGGACCCTGCCATCACCACCAAGACGCTATCCACAAAACGCAAAATCAGCGAAATCAGCGAACTCACAACACCAGACGACAAAACAAGTATCACAGAGGTCGAAATGACGTACGAAGACTAATTCCCAAAACTATGTATCTACGACAGGGGAAATGGCCTCTTTTTAATGTTGGGGGATCATGAATAACGGTTTGCCATTTTTTACGACTCGGTAGGTATAAAGAAATCAAAACCGAAACGGAAGAGCAAAAGGGATGTTGTTTTCTTTAGGACTTTTCGTCACTTCTTTTATTTTCCAGCTAGCCAATCGACTTGCACAAAAAGATTTTCTTTCCCCCCTACCTTACCTTTTTCTCTAGCATCCTAACGGTCAGCATTTGCATGCATTTCCCCACCCAATGTACTTTTCTCTCTCTCTCTCTCTCTTGTTCGGTGGGGTTTGGGGGGAGGGGGAAAAATAACTGGCTGGCTAGTTTTAAAACTGTTACGATCCTTAGTCTAGGGTTAACTATTTAATCATTCAACTCTTTGATCGACCAAATGGGAAGAAGCAAATCATACGGATAGATAAGAAAGGATTTGATATGTGGAAGCTCCACAGCTACGCCTTGGTTTTTTTTTGGCGTTGCGGAATTGTAGAGGAGGTCGATGGGTGTGCATTGACTAGGTAGTTTTCAACTGCGAGTAGGCAGTGGTAAGGCAAAAATATTGTGGAAGTTTCCCAAGAATGGTATTTTGTATCATATATATATCAACATCTAATATAGGATACGAACGTATCTTAATGTGCCTCTATAGCAGCCACTTCATGTCCCGGTATTTCTTCTAGTATCTGCGGGGTAGGGCTCCCATGTATGCCATTTCCGTTCGCCGACTCCTCAGCTTGTTGCAATCGGATTTGTTTTAGGAGGTCCGGGTACTATTGGGGATGGGAAAGTCTTTAGTTAGCAAAGGGTACATATATATATATATATATATATATATATATATATGTGTGTGTGTGTGTGTGTGTGTGTCAGTATAGGGTTGGGATTCGGGGATAGTTTACCCATATCTCCCCGACATCAGGGTGGCTTTTAATTCTATTCATCAATGTTGCTTCGCCTAGATGTTTGTATTTTCCTTTTGTAAATGTGAATTCTACATCGTCTCTCCTGCCGCCGTTTTTATTGATGGAGTGAGCTTTTAATGCTATTACTTCTTCCGGGACTGCCATGGAGTCAAATGTTGCGTCGTAGCTGACTCCTTGGAAAAATGGGATGCTATATCTTGAGCCTGCACCTGGTGCTGGGGACAGTACGCGGTGGGTTGTTGAGGCACAGACGCCTTGAGTTAGGGCCTCGAGGCCCTGACCCATCGCTACGACGAGTGTGCCGGATATAGGGGGACAGTCGATCCATTGTCCGGCGGTGTTTTGGACCTGTAAGCCGCGGTGCTCTGTTGCTTGGAGAAGGTAGCTCGTGAGCATAGAGTCCTTGTGCGGGCCGACGCCTTGGGCTTCTGTTTTGCCCTCTGCTGCAGCACCGAGTTCAGCAAGGTCGGGATATTTAACAATTTTGAGCTTGTGCTGTTGCGAAGCGTCGAAGAAGCGGTCGAAGGCGTTGGGAGAAAGTCCTATAGCTTCAGCGACAAGGGACATGAAGAACATGGAAATATCGCTCATTTGGATCATGTATTTTTCGTAAACCGGTCGGAAATAGGGGAGGAGACTAAAGATGCTCGTTAGTGAGATATAGGAAAGGAATTCCGTGGCTCTTCACCCTGGGTCCGGCCATTGGTTCGGAGCAAGAAGATTACGGTAGAGAGGCTCATCCGGTGTTCGAAGCGGATGATTGGTAGAGAGATCAACCTGCTCTCGCCAGTCTGTCTTGAATTTGGTTCTAGATTGATTCGAGAGTTTGCTGAGTTAATGGATCGATTTGTAGGAGCCGCAGGGTGTTTCAATTACATTTCGTTTCCCAGTCTGCTGTAGCCCAGGAAGCTAGGTGCTAGATAGCACCGGAAAGCTATTAGTCACTGCTGTATTCCTCGAGTTACAATGATGGGGAATGTACCGTTTTTCATCTCAATCTCCAACTTTGCCTTCACAGGAAGATCGAAGAACGCCTTCCCCTGCTCGACCACATGTCTCACAAGCTCGTCCTCGATCCCAGTATTCTTGATATATAAAAATCCCACTTCTAGCAGCGCATGGCGGAGCGATTCAAGGAACTGGGGTTTTCTATCTGGCGAACGAGCTAAGGACAGGTCGAGGATAGGGATCTCAGTGAAGGACATTGGTTTTGTTGATGCGTTGGTATAGCAGAGTGGGCAATAGCAAGATCAGTTTCCTGTGCGAATGGGAATCACAGGAGGGCATGATTGCTAAATAGCCCTTGATTGAGTGTGTGGAGTCTAGCAACGGCCTTCGCTCGTATCTCCACGTGATCGTAACATTGCTATGCAGCAACTACATGTACATGTACAGTCGAGTCGTGCTGCAAGAATCTCGCGTTATAAGAATTATCGCATTATAAGAATATGAATACACAGCTCCACTCTGATCCTAGGCTCTCACTACAAGAATAATCGTGTTACAAGAATGGAGACTCGACTGCACTGTATTTCTGCCGCTTAACGCACGCCAAGGGGCCACGCAGCACAAAAGGACAACCATCGACGTTAGATGGCAGACTAGACTTCCTCTAGCACTTTTCCAATGGAGCCATGGCCAACAGCTACAAGGCTCTCAAAGAGGATTTTGTGTCCAACCTTACCGGGGGGTCAATCAGTGAGATCAACGCGATCACAATGGTTGCACCGGTAGGTCGATTACTTCGCGAATCCTCAATTTCTACAAAGAGGGTATATTCTAACCTGCCTTCCATCCTAACAGGCGGCAATAATCCTCTGGTCTGTCCTCCAAACCCGCCTCTCCTATTTCACCCCCTATGGCATCCCACCCTTCGTTATGGACTTCCTCCTAAACTGCGGCGCCTTACTATTTGCAATAACAATATACTCCTCCACACCTTTACTGTTTAACGCCCTCCTCATCTCCCCCGCTATCCTCATATATCTCGCCTTTCCGCCGGCAGTGCCGCGTCACAAGAAGGCTAAACCGCCGATACCAAAGGCGGAAGACGCCCGCAATAGCGGGAAACCGGCAACGGTAGAGGAGGGAGATCTGTTTCCGAGAAAGGCGTTCGTGACGATTTACCGCGGCTGTATGATGGTAATAACCTGCCTCGCCATCCTCGCCGTCGACTTTAAAGTCTTTCCTCGGCGCTTTGCCAAGGTCGAGAACTGGGGAACATCATTGATGGACCTTGGTGTTGGTTCATTTGTGTTCTCAGCCGGCCTTGTAGGCGCTCGCCCAGTGCTAAAGGGGCAATACTCCGAACAGAAGGCCACACTCGGAAACAGACTCTACACCGCAGCACGGCATTCCCTCCCTTTGTTACTCCTCGGTATCGTGCGCCTCTATTGCGTCAAGGGCCTTGACTATGCGGAACATGTCACCGAATACGGCATACACTGGAATTTCTTCTTCACACTCGGCTTCCTACCTCCATTTGTCGCTCTCTTCCAATCCATATTCGCTTACATCCCTTCCTACGCTCTTTTATCTCTCCTCCTCAGCATCGCCTACCAGGTCGCTCTCGACGGCACGGGCCTAAAGGCATACGTCCTAACAGCCAAACGCACGAATCTCCTCTCTCAGAATCGCGAAGGCGTGTTCTCGTTCTTTGGATATCTGGCAATATTTTTGGCCGGTCAAGCGACAGGGATGTACGTCATCCCAAGGAACTACACGGGGGAGGGGTGGCCCTTGAGGAATATATCCGGCAATTCCGGGAAACCACGGAGAGCACTGCTCTATACATTACTCAGCTGGAGCGTGATATGGATCCTCCTTTTCAACCTCTCCACACACCTAAAGTTCGGCTTCGGCCTCCAAGTCTCCCGAAGACTGGTAAGCCTTCCTACCTCATCCAAAGAAAGCCGTCAACCACTTATACGCCCCGCGCTAACCTACACGGAAGGCCAACCTCCCCTATTTCCTCTGGGTCACAGCCTTCAACAATACCCAACTAACCTTCTTTTACCTCATTGAATCCTTCTTTTTCCCTCCGCCCCAAAATCCCTCACCGGCCGGCGAATCCCAACACTACTCCGCCGCCGTGAGCAGGGTTCTCCACGCGTTCAACCGAAACGGGTTACCGATTTTTTTACTCGTAAGCCTCAGCCCCCTTTACCAGAACCGAGTTAACCCCTATACCATTTCCATAATAACACCCGCAAAACCAGGCAAACCTTCTAACCGGGCTGGTGAACCTCACTCTCCGAACCCTGGATTTCAGCCCCTTAGAGGCTATCGGCGTCCTAGGAGTGTACGCAGCTGTGTTGGCGGGCGTAGCAGTGGGGCTAGATGCATATGATGTGGTGATTAGAATGTAAGTTGGTGATTCTATTATTATTGTTATTATATAGTAAAGTTATATAGTGGACGGCAGAGTGATTAGCCAATAAATATATATATATCATTATTAAAAACGAGGAATAATTAAAAAGAGAAGGAAAAAAAAACTCCTTTGTGCTTTTGCACCGTCTGTAAAGGCATATATAAAATGCCGTCAAAATACGGTGTTGTTGTTGCTGCTGCTAGGGAGGGTGGGGGGTAGGGGAAAGTTCCCTCACTCCCTTCTTACTTTCTCATCACGCCCGGGGGGTTCAGCTCCCTTCCGTTCCGCTCTTACACCCTAGACCAACTTCTTTCCGATAAAAGAGGCTCATCTTACTCCTCCGTATAACCTTTTTTTTTTTCTAAGGATACGTGCCCCCCCCTCCCCCCCGGATGCGTCGGTTGGGGAAAAATCTCAAATGACAGCCAGCCAGCCGTGGTGAGAAGTGAGAATAACGTGGTCGGTTCGGGAAGGAGGAAAGAGAGAATTTGGCAGAGTGCCGTAGTGGAATACGGGGTTGGGGGCTAACGGACGAACGCGAATCCAACCCCGGGAGAAATGGACGGGGATGGATGGGATTTGATAAGGGAAATACGATGGAACGTGAGAAGCACCGCCCCGCCGCTTATCGGCAACCACTGCTCCGTGCCTCCGTGGCAGTGACAAAGTGGTCAGTGCAGTGCAGCGAGGAGAAGCAGCGAGGAGAGGAGGAGGAGGAGGAGGAGGAGGAGGAGGAGCAGTGAGTCACCATCCATCGAGACACTTACATAGTACTTCACACCCAAACCACTCAACCACTCAACCAACCCCGCAAACTACAACGCCGGCATCAAGCTCTATCCATCTCTGCTAGTGCACGTGTAAAGGCGGCAGCGCGATGATTTGTGTTTTTTGCCTCTGCGCTTTGCCCAACCAAGACGCGGGCGGCGGGTTGATGGCTCGCCGAGCGCATTCCGGCGACATGTTTCCGTGCTACAGCGCCAGGGTGGTGGGCAATCGGTCAATCACACGGCGTAGAAGAGCTGCTAGTGGAGTGCTTGTACAATGCTACTCTGCTAGTCCCGCAACCAGACGCCCATACTATGTGCCTTATGTGCTAGATGGGTATGTCTGCCTGCCGACTCAACTGCCGGCCGCGCTGCTGAGTTGCTGCCGAAAAGAGGCCCGGCCCAGCAGCTTCTGGAAAGTGGTGACAAAACGCCCCGAGTTTCTGCTTGCGTGCAGACAACGTCCCCATAAAGAGCACAGAGAGTATCCGCTACTCTGCCGCTACTCTGCCCCTACTTTGCCCTACTCTGCGCCATCTCGCATCTCCTCGGCCATAAGAGCGAGTTAAACCCCAGCATCCGGTCACGTCCTGGCGCTCCTGGGCTGTTGGGGCAAATGCTTTGCAATCCACCATTGGCGCCTGACCAGCTACTTCTATAAATGCTTGACGGGAGGCGCGAAAGCCATCGTCGATCCAACGCAGATTGGCGTCGGCGCTGTCTCAATTCGCTCAGTCTGCACAGCGGCATTCCGGTGCGCCCGAGTCCGATCCGGGCATTCCTCTAGAAACTCACATTGTGCACATAGGCCTCTGGTGGCGGCGTGAGTGTGCGAGACGGTGGCAGAGGCAGATACACATTGCCCGTCGTACCACGCACTTTTTGTCGTCGCATTTGAGGATTACTCAACAATTAAAGGCCCGCAAGGGGTTCTGCAGACATTGACCCAGAAAAACAACGAATCCCACCACCATGGCGTCGGCGGGGTCTGCATGTACGGCGCCCACGGCCTATGATACCTACATCAACGGTGCCTCCGCGAATAGTAATCTGGCAGAGCCACCCCGAGAGGGGCACTATGGTCGAGTGGACTACACCTATCTGAACAACTTGCTCCAACCAAGCCTGAATCCGCATGCAGGAATCCTGCCAAATACGTCCAGGTCGTACATACAGAATACATATCTCGGGGGTTCTAGTGTGCATATGGATCTGAGCATCCTAGACAGCGAGACACATAATGACGGCAGAGTAATCGAGGAAATTAGGAACTCCTCCGGAGAGGGTTTGCGCAGGAATGCCACCCCATTACATGACACGACTATGAAGCGGGACGCAGCGGCGGATGTGGATTCGGAGGTGGGGTCTTCTAGGCGGTCTGATGAACGATCCTCAAAGAAATCGAGAAAGAATAATAGTCGCGAAAGTGACGATGAGGGCGCCAGTAAGAAAGCCCGCGGAAGACCCAGAGTCGACACCAGAGACGAAACCGCCGCGGATGTGAGTCTGAGCCCACCCATTTAATAGCCACTACTCTATGTCGGGCCTTACGCTTATATATATCTCTACAGCGTCGACGGACACAGATAAGGTTGGCTCAAAGGGCTTACCGGTTACGTAAAGAAACCACAATCTCGTCATTAAGGGAACGGGTTTCAGAGTTACAGTCTGCGATTGAGGGCGTCAACCAGTCATTTCTCAAATTCAATGACAATGCCATGAGCAGTGGCATCATCCAGGCAAGACCCGATCTCGCACGGGATCTCAGGGAGACCACAGAGCAATTTCTCAAGTTGGCTCGAATGGCCAATTCGGACCAGGATCACGACTCCGACGAGGAGATGGAAGAAATTAGCAAACCAAGCCAGGAGAATGCGGTAGAGGGCAAGCCAAAGGCCTCACCTCGGCGTGGAAAGGCTACGCGGTCAGGACGAGTGCCCCAAGCGCCCGAGAAACCTAAGCCTGATCCCTGGGGCTATCGAGTAGTCTATGAAGAACAGCCTCTGAACGAAAATGGGAAAAGGCCGAACGAATCTTCCCCTAGCCCTGAGCTCCAGCATGCCGTATCACGGCGTGGTTGGGAGAATATAGATGTAGATGTGTCTAGGAGTCCTATGTCAAGTTCTTCAGAGGGTAGATTCGATCCGGATCATACGCTCCAGCAGTACCGCGCCGAGATACCATCTCCGGGGCGCGTCTTTGCCTCACAACAGATCGCTCCTCCGATACCGTGGACCTTTAGCCCACAAGAAACGACCTTTTCACGGCGCCTCCATCGGGCCGCCATAGAAAGGGGCTACCATCTGCTACTCTCACCCGACTCGCCCCCCGATGAAATTACCCGCGTGTTTCAGTTTTGCTCTACCTGGAGCGACCGGGACAAAACTCTGCAAAGGTTGAGGGAGATGCTTGGTAAGTCCGACAAGGAATGCCTGGAGTTCTGGCAGTCCCCTCTTATCCATATTGGAGGCGCGGGGTTGCACTACCCTCGAAAGGACGGGCCGGGAAGTACTGGGAGTTTAACGGACCTAACGATGCCGGTACGACCTATTGGTCCAATGGTCTTGGCAAACACTGCAAATGCGAAGGAGAAGGGCATCACTCCTGAATCGCTCCTTGGCGTTTTTGGCTTTGACGGCGAATGGTTCGACTGTTATGATGTGGAGAATTACCTTTGCGAGAAAGGCGTCGTCTTTGCTAATGACTCCTCATTCATCGAAGTCGAAATCGGGTCTCCCGATCCCTTTGACATTGTATCAGCAGAAACACCTCCTACCCCTGGTTTCTCAGGCAATAGCAGCGGTAGCAGCAACGCAAACAGTCATCCGAGCCCAGCCGAGCAATCTATGCCTTACAACAACAGCGATGACTTTAGCTTCCCCGACGTCTTATTCCCTGACTCAGTGGTCGATCCATTCATCACCACAAGCTTGGCCCCTGAGAACGACTCTTACTTTGCTCCTAACGTTGAGAAGCCGCTTCGTAACGACGATTCCATATATCCTCCTAAAAACCATGGACAGGGGCTCGACTCCTTTGGCTTTAGCACCGGCATGCAGCCAAACGTAACTTCCATACCCCACATACTGAATAGCAACAACAACAACAATACCGTGATTCCCAAGAAGTCTAGTGGGAACAAGCGGATTATTGGCATTGATCTTGCCACCTTGGTTGAAGGTATGATAATGATGATCCCCTTTTGTATCGCGTAATTAGGTTCTTGCCACTGACCAGATCGTTTCTTTCTTGATATTAGAGCTAGTTACAAGAGGGAGGTGTCTAGGCAGAGCTCCAGGATTCCGAAAGACGGAAATAGACGAGGCTCTTAGGACTGCTGCCGTTGCTGCTCTCAGGTAAAACCTTTTTTTTTTTTTTAATTTTTTTTACCAACTTCTTTTAATGTCCTCCCACACACACACTTTTTAAATGTTCATATGGAGGATTTGTTTTTTTATATGTATGATATATGTTTTTTTTTATTTTTCTTTCTTCCATGCGGTAATAAAAAAATTTTTTATTCAAACCTTGAAAAGGGCGGCGTTTTTGGCTTTTTTTTTGTTTTTTTATTTTTTTATTAATCTCTTGTCGGTCAGGTGGAATGGGGAATGGAAATGGGAAAGGGGGGAAAATAAAAACCCTAAAAATTTAAAAAAAAATTTCCCCTATCGTTTGGTATATCAGGTGTTGCATTATCACTTGCTTGTTTTCTTTTTTTTTTTTTTTTCCTTTTTTTTTTTCCACGTTATTTATTCCCCCCCCTCCCCAACCCTCTTTCTTCTTTCTTTTTTTATTCTTCTAAGAGGTAAGCCCTATTATCATGGCGATATCTCTCTCCTTTTTTCTTCTTCTTCTTCTTCTCCCCCTCCTTATTTATTTCTATTTTATCGTTAATTTGTTTGTTTTTATTTTTTATTTTTTATTTTTTATTTTATTTTTTGGAGTGGATAACAAACAAAACAAATGAATAAATAAGTAAAGTAAATAATTATTGGAGTAGAGAGAAAAATAGGGGGGGGGAGGGGAGGGGAGGGGAGGGAGAACGTCCTGCGATTTAGAGAGGTGGCTCAATGGGACAGACGGCTGGATTTTGACGGTGTGGGATTTTCAAATTTTTTTTTTGTGTTATTGCTACTAGGGGAATATAGGGACATAGGGACGAATGGAACTTTTTTTTGATTACTATTATTGCCGTCCAGCGTTAATTCCCTGGTTTAGTATCTGGACTTTGATAGCTCCCGTGCTCGGGTCCGCCGCGGTCTTGAACGCCTCTGGTGCATTCTCCATGTCAAACGTATGTGTAACCAGTCGTTTTAAATCTATCACCCCGCTCTTGACGAGCCGGATGGCTCTTGGCCATGTGTTGTTGTAGCGATACTGGAACTGTAAATCAACTTCGCGGGTGCTGAGACGCATAAAGGGGATTTTGATCTCGTCTTTGCCTACACCAATTACGAATACCTTGCCGCCAAATTTGACGGCCCAAATTGCTGCGGAGATGCTGCTCTCGACGCCCGTGCAGTCGATGGCGATGGATGGCTCGACGCCCGCCATCAAAGAGGTGATTGAGCGGCTGATTTCCTCGTCTGTGGTCTTGGGTTGCACTCTGTATGTCGTGACGGACGGTACGAGCTCTATTGCGAATTTGAGGCGGCCCTCATCAATATCGGTGATGACAATCGGTTCGGCACCTGCAGCACGACAGCACAACAAAGTGACCAGACCGATGGGGCCGGCGCCACAGATCAAGACAGGATCACCGAGTCGGACCCCGGAGCGCTCGATGGCTGCTAGAGCAACACTTAGAGGTTCTAGGAGTGCGCCGTCCTCGAAAGGCATATTCCCGATGTTGTGGCACCAGGCAGCGGGGTGCTTGACAAAACGTCGCAGTAGACCCGGGATAGGAGGGGTCGAAAGGAATTCCATCTCTTCGCAGCCGTTGTAACGGCCCGTGAGGCATGGCTCGCATTCGCGACAGATAATGTTAGGTTCGATGGCTACTCTGTCGCCAGCCTTGAGGTGCTTGACAGACGGGTGAACCGCTAGTATCACACCAGCAGCTTCGTGACCTAGGATGTGGGCGTCCGTGACGACCATTGGGCCCACACGCCCATCTTTCCAGAAATGCACATCTGAGCTAGATTGGCCGGATGTTAAAAAAAAAGAGGAGTATTTAAGGGAATCCCAATGTGAAGAGTAACGGCTAACATACCCACATATCCCCGTGTTGAAAATTGCCACAAAAGCTTCTCCCTGCTTTAGTGAATCCATGCTATGTTTACCCGGTACCGCATCAGCGACGTACAAGTCGTGTGCCGGATCCGTGTAGACCCCGATGTTTAGGTTGGAGGGTGGGATGGAGCAGACTGCATCGAAAGATGGTTGCATTTTGACTGGCTTTATATCGTGTAGTTGACACGGAGTACTTGTTGTAGCTACTTTTTATGGATATCCCACAGAGGGTTCCCCTTTCTAGAAGCTGTCTCAGGAACTAGTGTTTCTCGAATTGCGAGATGATAAAAAGTGTTTGGGCCGGATGGCGAGGGGGTTAGTTGGATAGAAGATCTAGCCTAGACCGTAATCGCTCAGGGGTGTCGACAATTCGCGGTAGGATTCCTCGCTGTGGTCGCTCGCTCTTCTCTTGGCTCGCATTGAAGCGTTCTGGTGTGCGATGGTGAGGTGGGGATGTGGGCGTGAGTTGGTCGTCTGAGCATGTTGCGTCGTAGCGACGCACGTGCTATGGTTCCCAAGGCTTACCCTTAGGGAACCACAGCTGAGGATAACGTGCATGGCTTGGGGTGAGTGGTTCAGAAGGTTGATAGTGATAGTGGTACTTTTCCGGGCTGTGTAAATTGCTAGGTGAGAGATGTTGGGAGGTCGAGAGGCCTCGACTCCGGAGACCCACCACGCACTGTGCACGGGGCATAGCATTGTACATTGTGAGCTGAAACAAGCCAGATGCTGAGAGATGGGGTTTCCTGGGTCGTCTCTGACTATAGAGGCTTCTGGCTGTGAGGAAGTGGGATAGGAAGGTGTTTCTGGTGGATTTTGGTACGTTGCTCATCCGAGAACCGACCTCAACGGCGCCAAGCCGTTCTCACGCCCTCCCGATTTTTCCCATCCATCGACTTAATCAATCTCCACTAACGACCAATTGTCTGGTGAACAACCCCCGGCTTCTACTTTCCTTACCGTCCCCCGCCAGTCCTTCGTTGCCACACCTACGATGCCATTTTCGACCTCACGCGTCGCTTTGCGGCGCTCCCAGTTCATGTTCAGCCGACAGGGTGCGCGAAATAACTCAACAACTGCCTCTAAAGCATCGGGAGCGGCGTCTCCGGCTGCGTCAAAAGCTTCTGAGGGCTTATCGCGGGTCACTTCATCGACGGTGCCGGCAATTACTAGAGCAGCAAAAGGCTTCGGGAACGCTCTAGGAAAGATTGGTGGCAGGACTGGGAGATTCATTACCTTTGTTGAGGGTAAGTCTATGCTTGTCGGATAGGTGATCACGATCCACGCTGGGGGATTGAAATGTTTGGCCTCTCAGTCCCCAATTAGCAAAACTTGGAGGCGATAACGTTCCCACAAAGACGTGCATATTCTTTGGGTTTTGTTGAATTTATCAAGGGCTCCGTGCTAACGCATTTAACTACTTTTAGCCAAGATTCCACCAACCATATACTATGCCCGGGTTGGTCTGGAACTGTCGAAGCTTGTCTTTCAAGGACAGAAAATGAATCCTCCGTGAGTCTATAGCATGTGTTGGGAACGGTTTTGAAGAGTTGTCGAACATACTGACCCCGCTTATTAGCCCCATCTCGACTTTTCAACAGTTCCTCCAGCCTCTTCTCCACACCTTAAGACATCCAGCGGGTGTGCTCACCTTAGCAACTACCAATTCGTCTAATATCCTTGGCCGTCTTCGGAATGTCAACAGTCAACAGCTTGCTACTACGGGCGTTGTGATAGCGGAGCTTATTGGATTCTTTACCGTAGGTGAGATGTTGGGACGATTGAAAATTGTGGGTTACCGAGGTGAAAAGCCCGAACATCATTAGAACTTTCTCGACGGTCTTTTACTAGAAAGGAAAAGAGTGGTAATGGAGATCATGATGGGCCGGGAGGGACTCGAACGCCCAAACGGCCGATTTCGGCCAGGGACAGCCGCTGGCATCGTGGAGACGTCTGTTGTACTCTTTGCACATAAAGTCATCGTTTCTTTCAATTGCGTCTAAAATGTATTCTATATTGAAAAAAGAAATTCTGGAATCATCACGTGATAAACAGATACCTAAAAATTAAATGTGGAGCTCGCTCAACCATGAAACATATTGCAAAGTCTCATGCCAGCGCCGACGCCAAGATCGAATAAATCCATCCTGAAGTATGGATATATTCAAATTGCTCACCCGATCGACTAATCTGAAAAAAGCCGCGACAGCGTCTAATGCGTCTTTGCCGTCCGGTGGTGGGCGACGGAATCCGCAACTCTTTGGAGATGGTGTTGGGAACTCAGATCAACCACAGAAGAGGGGCAAAAAGCGGAAGAGGGACGAACTCGCGAAAGAAGAAGTGAAAGCAATTCCTGGGGAGCTGGACTTTTTCAGTGAACAAAGTGCAAAAGTGGAGAAGTCTGGGGATGGCATGCTAGAGCCTCCCATCCGTTTCCTGGATGCGGGAAAGAGAGAGGGAGAGATGGAGAGGGATGCTTCGGACACGGGGATTCTGGGTGAGGGAGAGTGTCGGCGAATCTTTAAATCGCACAAGCTTAAGATGACACTTCTTTTATCTCCAGAGCAACAGAAAAAGGGTCGCAAGGCTCATGCATCCACAAAGGAGGCACACACACAGCCTTTCCCCCAGCCCCTAACGTCTTTCGATAGGCTGCGGACACGATACAAGATAGCGAGGAGGTTGGCGCTAAATATTGAGGACCAGGGGTACAACTTTCCGACAGAAGTGCAGATCGGTAGCTTACCATTGTTACTAGAATCGAATGAAGCGGAGTTGGTATGGCTCAAAAAGGGTTTAAAGAGAGAGGGCAGCACAAAGAGAAAAAGGGAAATGGCGCAACGTGGGATAGATCTCCTGACTGTGGCACCGACTGGGAGTGGCAAGACACTTTCTTACCTTATTCCAGTACTAGATGGATTGCTACGGGGGAGGCAGGTACTGGATGAGTCAAGCCCCGACTTAGGAAAGGGAGTCAAGGCAATCGTTATTGCCCCGACCAAAGAACTGGCAAGCCAGATCCTCAACGAAGCCCGGAAACTTGCAGCTGGAACTGGTGTTAGAGTAGCCGGAATGCGCAAGGGCATGACTATTTTAAACGGAACCGATACCGTTAGCAGCGTCAGTAATGACTACGAAGCTGAGGAAAGAGACGCGGAAGGTGGAAGTGATGGTTTCGACGACAGTGAGCTAGAGGAGGCAGAAGTGAAAGGGGAGAAAGGGTGTGGAGGGCGGTTGATCAGGGCGGAAGTCCTAATATCGACTCCATTATTGCTACTTCACGCAATCACAGGCAGTAGCGACAACTCGGAATCCACCCTCCCTATGGTACGGTACCTAGTACTAGACGAGGCAGATGTCCTGCTGGATCCACTTTTCCGGTCGCAGACACTGGGGATTTGGGAGGCGTGCAATAACCCGCATCTACGTGTTAGCCTCTGGTCTGCAACTATGGGTTCTAGCATCGAAACTCTCGCTCAATCAACCATTCAATCGAGGAGGAAATCTTTGGGCCTTGCAGCTACAAAGTTAATTCGGCTAGTGGTTGGACTTAAAGACTCCGCTATCCCCAACGTCTCCCACAGATTAACGTATGCCGCTACTGAGCAAGGCAAGCTCCTCGCTTTCCGTCAGCTCCTGCACCCCACCGCAGTTTCAACGGCCAGCTCCTCCCCATCGCTCCGCCCTCCTTTTCTTGTTTTCACTCAGACAATCCCCCGGGCTATCGCCCTTCACTCTGAGCTGCTCTATGACATTCCCGCCGAAGCTGGCGGTTCTTCCCGTATTGCTGTCCTACATTCTGACCTCTCTGAACCTCAGCGCGACAGTGTCATGGCCCGGTTCCGAAAGGGAGAGGTCTGGGTGCTTATCACGACAGACCTCCTGTCACGTGGTATCGACTTCCGTGGCGTGAACGGCGTTGTCAACTACGATGTCCCAAACTCTGGTGCGGCGTACATCCATCGTGTTGGACGCACCGGCCGAGCAGGCAGGGACGGTGGTGTGGCTGTAACACTCTATACAAAAGAGGATATTCCGTACATCAGGGGTGTCGCGAATATCATCGCTGCGAGCGAAAAACTTGCCGGGAAGACTAATAATGGTGAAGGAGGGTTGCAAAAGTGGCTACTAGATATGCTCCCAACACCAACCAAAAACGACAAGAAGCGCCTAAAGCGCCATGGGGTTGAGGAGCGCCGAGCCAACATTGCTGAGCGAGACGCTAAAACTGCGAGGAGGATGCGCATAAGCACCAAAAGTGGCTTTGATCGTCGGATCGAGCACAATAGGAGCGCGGCTGTGCGCAGACGGCGCCAAACCACCGAAAGCCGGGACGATGATCTCGTCGCTCAGGATATCAATGATCGCGAAGATGTCAGTAGTGACCAGCTTGGCATGGGCACTGATAGCGAATGGGGTGGCTTTGATGACTGAACGCCGGAGCTACTCTCTCTACTATAGTATGCCTGATATGCTCCTATGCGAAGACGGAGAAAGGGGAAAGGGAGGAGGAAAGTGGAGTTACGTAGTAAATAGTCGTCACATGACTGTAAGCTAACTTAAATGAATTTCAAGGAATCTCTCGGAGCTTGTGTAGTATAGGAATATTTAGTGAATAAGACATGGTAGGGAGAGGTTCTTTGGCACACCTGTATATTTCTCTAGATGCGATCGCGAGGTGGGTATCATCGAAAATCTAACCGAACTGATACAGCGATGAGGCCTCCATAGTTACGAGAGAAAATCCACTTCCCACTCAACGCAGGGTCTCGAATACAACACGTAATCTTCACTATGGTGAGGCAGCGAGCACCTTCTCAGTCATCGACAAATTCATCGGTTCCAGAACGAGATCAGGTTTGCGATTCCGAAGTCCTCTTTGCGTCGCGTGATCCTGCTAACCTTATATTCCTCGCTTTCGCGGCGACATAGGAACTCGGAAGTATGTACGATTATCTTGCGAAGATTATCTTGCTCGGACCCAGCGGAACGGGGAAGTGAGTTTATCTCTGGCGATGCGGGTCCGTCGGCGCCGGTAGGGGCTGGGGCTTATCCGTTTGTGGGTGCTAGGTCGTGTTTACTGCATCGATTCATCAAGGACGAATGTATGGGAACTATCCTTCGAGCTGGTGGGGGTTCAGAGTTGGGTGAGGGCTTACAAGGCGTGAAATAGGGAGAGTGCTGTCATCACAAACTATTGGAGTGGAGTTTGCCTCTAAGATTATTAAGGTCGGTACGGGGCATCAGAGGAAACGGATAAAGCTGCAAGTGAGACAAAATCTCATGCCCTATCAGCGGGCGGGGTGCTAATGGCGGTTCATTATACAGCTCTGGGATACTGCTGGTACAGAGAGGTTCCGCTCCGTATCGCGGTCGTATTATCGCGGAGCTGCGGGCGCGTTGCTAGTCTATGACATTGCATCGCATCCATCATTTGCGGCTCTCCCGACATTCCTCAACGACGCTCGCGCTTTAGCGTCGCCTAATCTTACCCTCCTTCTTGTCGGGAATAAATCAGACCTTGCGTCGGGAGGCACGAACCAGGCCAACGGCTCTCTACTCGACGCACCTATCCCGCCAGCCACCCCTTCAAGCGTCAGTAGCAAGACGCCCCCGTTCCCATTAGGCGGTGGCTTGGTACCGGGATTGTCTCCTACTATAGGCTTGGGAACAAGGAGCGCAGTAACGATAGCGCCAGAGGGGAGAGAGGTCTTACCGGAAGAAGCATCACGATGGGCATCTGTTGTGAACGTACCAGTATGTGTTGAAACATCGGCATTCACCGGCGAGAATGTAGACGAGGTGTTCAACCGGTTAGCGCGGATGATATTGACCAAGATCGAGCTGGGAGAGGTGGACCCTGATGATCCGCAGAGTGGGATACAATACGGCGATAGCGGTGCATGGGGCACGGGGGCTAGTGATGGGGGAAGCATTAAGAGCGGGATGACCGTCGAGGACGGGGCCGCAGGGGGCCGACGGAGAAGAAGAGCCAGAGGTACAAATGGGTGGATGGGAGGGATGAGAGAGTGGGAAGGCGCCTTCCGACTAGATAGTAGAAGACGGAGGGGAGGTTGCTGTTGACATTTGCTATATTTTCAAATACGACAGTCCTTTTCTTCTTTTTTTTTTTTTTGCAGAGCATCTGATTTGAGTCGATTACTTTTTTTCTTTCCTCTCCCGCGAGCTCTATTTCCAAGCGTCCCTGGCCCGATATATATATACGCATATATATAAACCCTCTTTTTGTTTTTAGCGGCGGGTTTGTTTCTTTGTTTTTTTTTTTCTGTGAAACCTTCTTCTTCTTCTTCTCTCTTATAGGTGATCTAGATAGAATGCTATGGAAAATCATCTCTGGCATCCTTGCCTGGGCGGGGGGGTGGCAGGGAAAGAGGGTTGGGGGGGGGAAGGGAAAGGGAATGGGAAAGGCGTTTTTTTTTAATTTCTTTTCTTTCGCTTTTCGCAATAATCTTTTATATATATTTTTTTAATTAATTAATTTATTTTTTTTATAATTTTTTTTTAGTCCCCACCCACCCACACACACACATACCATTTAATACTGTTATTATAATGAGCAGATATTTAATGATAATTTTTTTCAACTTTTTTTTTTAACCCGGGAGAAAAAAGACGATAAGGAGCGCCGGTGGATCATAGTTCCCTGTGGCTCTCCGCGGATCCTGGGGGGATCGTCCCCTCCGGGATCCGGCTTTCCGCAGTCGATATTCTCTCCACGCTGCCCGGATGGCCCAGAGTTTTAGTGACTGCCCATTGCCTGTGAGCAGATAGCCTGCAGATAGCTTGTGACGGCTTTGCTGGCTACTTGTAGGTCTTGTTGGCCCATCGGGGACAATGCAAATTGGCGTAACCATTGTGTCGAACTTCGCGAGTTCATTGACGTCGCTAATCCGATTGCCCCATGGTAGATACAAAACAACACAGTGCCTGGCTTGACTTTTCTCCCAATTGGAAAGAGTGCTCAAAGGTGCCGCTGATAAAGCCGTCTTGGAATCCTGGACAAGTTATAGTTTTTCGGTGGTCTCCCTTAGTGGAGGCTTCCTCTTCGCCCACCCATTAGAGTCGTTCAACGTGACCAATAACGGGATACTCAGTATCTTGCCCAGACCCATCATGTCTGCCAAGATACCACCCAAAATATCTGGGGGCTTCACTGTCACCTCATTGTCTGTGGTGAAAGACCTCTGACTATTGCATACCCTCAGTTTCCAATGCGAGTTGCAGTTGCCGAGATCATGGTATTCAGCTTGGCCCCCTATTTTCTTCCTCCGGATGAGTATACTCCAGTATTCGACCATATCGTCCGAGCACCAGCGGCCGAGGATCGGACGGTTGGAAGCGACGCATGCACCAGGGAGGGACTCCTGTCCGGGAGGAAGAGAACGCACGTCCAAACAGACCAGGTTAGGATGTCGCTAGTCGAAGAACATGAGGAGAGAGAGACGTAGAGGAGAAGTGGAGAAGAAAAAGCGTCTGGGACAGGGCAGCAACGTTGTGGGGAGGGAATGTGGGCAAGCAAGCTTTTAAGCCTCTTCGCCACGAGAGCCGATAAGATAAAGACTCTGGAACGGATTTGTGCGTCAGCTTTGAGAGAAGCAGCGACCGGGTAAGGAGCAACTGGCACTATCAGTCTCCTGTAACCTCAAGGAGCTCCGAGAGCCGGAAATCTCTCCACAGTAGGCCAAGGTATGGCGGATTGCATGCGACTACGAAGGTGGAGAGTGTTGAATGAAGACAATGAGAGGAGCGATAGGGAGCATGCGGTTGGATTAGAGTCGGTTAAGTAAGCGATTTGCTGTAGCCACCTCCCATAAGTCTCCGGACACTTTACTTCTTTAGCGAGCGTAAGGTGTCCGGAGACTTATGGGAGGTGTCTCTACATTGTGATCGCCCTCCGTACTCTCCTGCCCGAGCATACCAGCGACAAGAAGTGCCAACAACTCCAGGCCATGTGCCAGGAATGCCAGGAATGCCAGGAGTGGGAAGGCCAACATGTCACCAAGCTCAACTCCAACCATCATTGCGCTGCAGACTTCCCAGTATTATTCCAGGCGCGAGAATGACCCGGAACCAGCCCAGCACATTCTATACGTGCAAGCCCGAACCGCCACAAGCCTGTCCAGATCCGGTGGGGAACCGGGTACGTGGGTATGTGACGGATAGTATGGGGATTACCGTGACGCGATCCATATCGACAATAATAGTGCTGCAGGACTGGGGGGCGGTGCAGGCCAAGACTAATCGACTGGTGAGAAACTGATCATCTGTCGACCAGCTGGGGGAGCTCTGAGCGACTCCGCCTTCTTTCGTCCATCAATAGGCAGAGTGATCGCCTTGCGGACAAGGAGGAAGTGGGAGTTGGAGAGATAAATGGCTCCCTGCTCGCTCTGCAATGTTGCTGTCGAGCAGCCATTCTTACATTTCCAGGACGAGAAACGTCATGAGTTCTATGCCAGAGACTGTCATATACACGGGATATTGGATAAACTGGAGTAAGTTGTCGTCTCCTCGGCCATCCGTCCCAGCCCGCGATTTCCTTTGTTAGCTATTGCTTCCCCCGTAGTCGCTGATGGGACCTCAAGGCAAAGGACGGATCCTCGGGGCCACAATCACTCTCCCTGCTAGGCAAGGAGACCTCCTCATCGCTTTCTTAGCCTTATTCGTCGGCTGGGTCGGGAGTCACTTCTGGGGGATTCTCTCCTTTGCAGTCTACCAGGCCCGGTCTTCTCCGAATGGCCAATACGGGCTTTTCCGCCAACAGCAATTAGTGCTGCGTAACGGCGTCACCAACTCAAACTCGATGTTGCAGTTGCTTAGGCTGAGCTTCTATGGGAAGTCAAAGACCCGGGGGTCATTAAGGCGGAACATGGACTTGATTCTTCTCGCTCTAGCCCACATCCTGGCTTTCGGGGCGGCAGGGATATTATCATCGCGGGTCACAAGAGCTAGTGACGAAGTCCTGATCCGGGGAGGGCACTGCGGTTGGTACCCGAATCCCCTAATGTCAAAGCATCTGGATAATTTTACCCGAGTCGATTGGGACAAAGCAAATGTATACTACGTTACAACCCAACTCAGAGAACAAGAGAGGTTACGGTATTCACGAGCGTGCTATTATGGTCAATATTTTTCCGAGTCTTTGACGTGTCGCACTTACGTCCGAAGTCGCCTTAACTCCAAGGTAAATACTTCGGCATCTTGTCCGTTTCCTCCAGAAATTTGCACATTGGGGACGGGCATGGAGATAGACACAGGCTATTTGGACTCCAATGCGGACCTAGGTATCAACACTCCCACAAAAAACCGTGTTTGGTACCGGATGGTTACTAAGTGGACCCCCATTCCAACCCGAAATGTCACTGGCACCGGCTGGGTTATCGATAATAGAAGTCTCCCACTTGATAATAGACTTTTGCGCTATTACTACGGAGAGAGTACCGTTTATGGGACCAACTGGACCTTCGAATATAGCCGTCATTCCAGCGCCGAAACCCGAAATGCTTACTTCCTTGAGTAAGACTGCTTGCTTAATGAATTGTTGGGGGAGAAAGAAAAAAAGCTGACTCGTGAATGCAGCCGGGGACACTCTTTTCATAGTGCAAAGTCAACGTCAAGTTTTATACCAATTCCTGTGTTAAATCGCACCGATGCAGACGTCGCTTTGCTGGCCTTGTACAACTATGCTCGATACACCCAGCCTGTTGAAGATCCATGGTTCCGGGCGACGGCCAACATCAGCAACAAAGCCGTAGGCTTGATTACTGATAAAGGTGTTTCGTATATATCGATTAACCCAGTTAGCATCCTAGGGTCTACAGAGCAGCACCAACTTTGCTCTTCGCTCGGTCCAAATAGAAACTGCACGCCATTGGCAGGTATCTACGATCTCGATCCATTTAATCCCGGTTTTTCCGGGTTCAACGATAACCAGCGTCACACAGCCAACCTTATCTGGCATGCGTTGGCCTCCGCCAGCCTTGTGAATGCTGTTACCATGCTTGGTAGCGCTAACTTGGTCGCTAATAATTACCTATGGGGCGATAATGCACGCCTAAGTACCGGACTACCAGCTAACCAGTGGACGATCGAGGCTCTTAATTTCCACAACATCATCTTGGCTGGCATCCAGCATTCAATTGTTGAGTATTCCTCCCCACGGGTGATAGATCTCGGTCAGTCTGGGAATTCCCTTAAATTCCTCAACCGCCCAGAGACTACAGCGGATATCAAGCTATGTGCATCGCAAAAAGCGAGGAACGCCGCATATACCTCCTTCGGCGTAGTTGGACTCTCTATCATACTCGGCGTAGGGAGTATCATCATAGCGACCAACCTCTCACTAGCGGGCACGGCCTTCGCCATCCAAAAGGCATACGGCAAGCCATCACCAAGGATGCTTGATTGGACTAGAGACGAATTGCTACACCTCCAGCGACCTCCTTTCGAGTCTAGGGAATCCGAGTTGCAGAGCAGAGGAAAATCAGCGGCTCCCACCGCAATTGGCTTGGATCGGAAATCCGGTTCCTCGGAACGATCGCATGCATCATCAGAGCCAACGGGTGCGCTGTTGGAGCCGCCTAGGGAGCCGCCTAGGGAGAGGTATGGCTACACTGCAGTGCCGGCCAACTTTATCTAGGAAGTTTAAGAAGGGGGTCGAGTTTGATGGGGATTCTTCCATTTGTTCCTCTTCCCCCCCTACTTAATTAATAAGGGAGGGTAGTCAATCTAAAATATGAGCCACCTTAAACCCTCTATACGTATTTTTCACCGTGCTCACCAGACGTCTTTTGGTTTTAACTAATCCCAACCGGGGATGTTCGCAAGCCCCCCATCCAAGCGTAGGGATCTAGGGGGAGAGCCGGCAAATAGTAAGAATATATGTGTGCGTGTGTGTGTGTTGCGTCTATGACAGAGCATGACCATTGGAGGTTAGCTCGGCGGGTCAGCGCGACCTCGCCACCTCAACGCACCCCCCAAGCCCATTGCAGCCAGCACGTCAATATTCAAGCCGCCAATTAGGCTTTACGAGGACCGGGAAAATTGATGGGTTGCAGCACGTCTACTCGAGCTTGTTTTATTTTATTTTATTTGAGATGGGCGGATTTATTCTGTCGTTTGTTGGTTATCGCGCGTGTGGATAGGGGTAGCGCGTGTTGGGCTTTGGAATTGATTGGGTCTTTATTGGGATGAAATACAACAAGAAATCAAAAATAAAAATAATAAGGAGGGGGGCTTGGTGTGTATGTGACTTGTTATGTGGTGATAATAATAATAATGGGGGGAAGAAAAAAAGAAAAAGAGGCTGGCTAGGAGTTCCGATCCGCGTAGCGCTGGGCGTTTTGGGGTATGTAAGGGACCTCCTCGTTCATGTGAGGATGAGGGCCCTTACTATATGGGTAGGTCTCGTGCAGTCCCGCGCTAAACCCCACCCCACCGAACAATCAAGAGTGTTGTTGAGTTTTCTGGCTGGAAGCTTCATTCTCAGTCTTATCTGCCGGCGGTGCGCGATCTAGCTTCATGTGGTTATTCCAAGCTGCCGTCTTTGCGGGGATGTCGACGGTATCCTGGCTCGCTGTCGGGATGGAGAGGTAGTCGGAAAGCGGGGACTGGTTGTTTTTCGGGTGGATGGGCTCTTTGTTGGTGGAGGTGGGTGGATGTAACTAACTAACCGGTTGTGAGCTGGGTGTGGTAGGAATGGGTCATGGGTTTGAGATACCTTCTGGGGAATGAAGAAAGACAGATTGCATGTAATAGGGAAATGGCTTGTTGTGGTGTTATGGTGTGCTGGGTGGGAGCGATGGGATGGGTAGCTTTAGTAACTACACCACCGCAGCGGTGTCAGCATGGGGTAGCGCTGTGCATCCGTGATTATCCTTCGCGTTGACGTTGGCTCCCATCCTAACTAGCAGTCGTACTGCTGCCGTTTTCCCGAAATCGGCCGCCAGGTGTAGCGCCGTCCTTCCCTTTGTGTCTTCCACATTGATGTCGACTCCTTTATCGAGTAGCAGCCGCACCACCGCCTCGTGTCCGAACCTTGCCGCCCAGTGCAATGCCTCCAATCCGTTCTCGTCCTTCGCGTTGATATTAGCCCCCTTCTCAAGTAGCAGCCGCACTACAGCCTCATGCTCATTGATAGCTGCCAGATGCAATGCCTCCATTCCGTCCTTGTCCTTCGCGTCGATATTGGCCCCCTTTCCAATTAGCAGCCGCACTATAGCCTCGTGCCCGTTGTTAGCTGCCCAATGCAATGCCTCCCATCCGTCCTTGTTCTTCGCGCCGATATTGGCCCCCTTTTCAATTAGCAGCCGCACTATAGCCTCGTGCCCACCGCTAGCTGCCCAATGCAATGCCTCCCATCCGTCCTTGTCCTTCGCGCCGATATTGGCCCCCTTTTCAATTAGCAGCCGCACTACAGCCTCGTGCTCATTGATAGCTGCCAGATGCAATGCCTCCATTCCGTCCTTGTCCTTCGCGTCGATATTGGCCCCCTTTCCAATTAGCAGCCGCACTATAGCCTCGTGCCCGTTGTTAGCTGCCCAATGCAATGCCTCCCATCCGTCCTTGTTCTTCGCGCCGATATTGGCCCCCTTTTCAATTAGCAGCCGCACTATAGCCTCGTGCCCACCGCTAGCTGCCCAATGCAATGCCTCCCATCCGTCCTTGTCCTTCGCGCCGATATTGGCCCCCTTTTCAATTAGCAGCCGCACTACAGCCTCGTGCTCATTGATAGCTGCCAGATGCA
>JAJDFE020000204.1:38674-53557 GCA_021527465.2 Geoglossum glabrum
CTTTTCAATTAGCAGCCGCACTACAACCTCGTGCCCATTGTTAGCTGCTTGATGTAATGCCTCCCATCCGTCCTTGTCCTTCGCGCCGATATTGGCCCCCTTCTCAATTAGCAGCCGCACTACAGCCTCATGCCCATTCTTAGCTGCCCGATGCAATGCCTCCGATTCGTCCTTGTCCTTCGCGCCGATATTGGCCCCCTTCTCAATTAGCAGCCGCACTACAGCCTCATGCCCATTGTCAGCTGCCCAATGCAATGCCTCCCATCCGTCCTTGTCCTTCGCGCCGATATTGGCCCCCTTCTCAATTAGCAGCCGCACTATAGCCTCGTGCTCACCGCTAGCTGCCCAATGCAATGCCTCCCATCCGTCCTTGTCTTTCGCGCCGATATTGGCCCCCTTCTCAATTAGCAGTCGCACTACAACCACGTGCCCATTCTTAGCTGCCAGATGCAATGTCTCCAATCCGTCCTTGTCCTTCGCGCCGATATTGGCCCCCTTCTCAATTAGCAGCCGCACTACAGCCTCGTGCCCATTGTCAGCTGCCCGGTGCAGTGCTTCCAATCCGTTCTCGCCCTTCGCGTCGATATTGGCCCCCTTCTCAAGTAGCAGCCGCACCACCGCCTCGTGTCCGAACCTAGCCGCCCGGTGCAATGCCGTCCACTCGCCCTCGCCCTTCGCGTTAGCGTAGGTCCCCTTCTCGACCAGCAGCTTCACCATCCCACATAATCCCCTTTCGGCCGCCCCATGAAGCGCAACAATTCCCCACACTTTTTCTATATTATCAATGGCTGCTTTGAAACTGGCGGCCTTGCCACATAGCACCACCAGCACCCCATCAAAACCCCTTTCCGCGGCTTCAATCAGCGCCGCTTGATTCCGTTTCGTCTTTAAGTCAAGTGGTGGTTCATTCCGCAGAAGTACTTGCATCGCAGCTACATGTTCAGACCTATTTGCATTTGGAGGAAGCCCATTCTCCAGTAATTGTCGCACTGCCACCTCATTGCCATTGAGCGCCGCTTCGGTGAGGAGCTTTCCGTATCCGTCAATACAAGCGTGTTTTACCAAAAGACCGACCACATTTGTATGACCGTTACTCAATGCACTAAGCACAATGGATTGGCCTTTTTCCGACTCTCTACGGCAGTAGTCGCGGAGATTGGAGCCCCCTGGTAGCGGTAAGAGAAGCTTCAAGAGAGGCACGTGTCCTGCACCAAGTGCCCAGCAGAAAAGAGGGGTATGTGGTAAGCCGTTTGACATGCTGCTATCGCCCCAAGCCCTAACGTCAAACGCTGTTTGCTTTTCCATAGCGAGGTACCTGAAGGCCTTCCACATGGTTGTATTGTCTTCTGAAAAGTCTGATGCATGACCTATCCAGTTCTCGATAGCATAATTCAGGAGCAGGTATTTCTCCTGCAGACGTGGTGACGGGGGCTGTTTTAGCTTGACGAACTTTGCAAGATCATAAGTCGGCAACTGCTGCTTGATGTCCCCTCCTCGCACGTATTGGTAAAGCTTGAATATGCTGGATGTGATATAACCGAGCCCCAGGGGGGCTGTTGCGCTGTCTAGAATCGCATCTGGACCAGGCACGTTGCTAGCCAGTACACCATTATTAGGTCTTAACGGGGTGAGCTGCGTTTCAAAGTCCGAAAATGACAGGTACGCAATGCATGTCTCTCCGGCTTCAACGTTAGCTTGTGAGAGCTGAAAGTGAAATTCAGGAATTGAGCCTTCAGCAGGTGGCTCAAGTAAAAATTGTTGAACTGTACGGTGGGCGAGCCGGACCGTTTTGTCATCTTCATCAAAGACTACCAGGCTTCTGCAAGCTTGAATCAGGCGTGAAGTGTCCGGAATTTTCTCTATGCTCCACCATCGATCACTCGGTCCGAATGCAACAGCCTCTCCTAGTTCTGTAATAAGTAGTGGGCGTTTAGCACAAACGACCCATTTGAAAATTTGCTGTGCTAAAGTTACATTCGGTGGTGTTTTCTGTATCTTCCGTAATACTCTTGCATAGGTTTCAGCCATACCCTTTGGCAGGTTTCGGAGAGTCTCTCTGATACTGAAATCGGATACAGCATCGCAAAGATCGGCAAGCTGGAATTGAACCCATAAGAACCTGCCGTTTTTAGTTTTCTAGTTATGGTAGTGATAATAGCTGGCCACTTACATCCCATCTGCACCGTCTGTAAGTGCAGATTTAATATCCAACTCCAGGGAGGGATCTCGGATCGTTAAGGCCCCGGACCTAATATTAGACTTTACTGTCTCCTCAACAAAGGTACATATATCAAGGGAGTTCTTGTTTGCCGATACCCGAAGACGAGGAACCCCTTTTAGTGATGTCGAGATAAGGGTCTCTTCGCGGCTGATTATGATAATTTTTACCACTGTGTGATCAAATTTAACTAGTTGATTGACCATCGATAGAATTGTAGTTTGTTCGTCCTTTTCGCATTCATCAAGGCCATCGATGCAGATATAAACTTTAGAAAAGTGCCTGAGAACTTCATTGAGGATGCTAAGAAGCTCATCTTCTGCAGCGGTCCTTGCACCTCGTCTGTAAAACTGCTCGATCTTCTGCTCTAAATCGTCAGGGATATTAATATTCTCCAATAGTTCCCTGATTATTGTACCGAGGATGCTTCGTGCCCCAAGCGAGATGGAATCTGAGAAATCGCAGTAATGGTAAGTTATTGCTGTCTCGTGGCTGGCGATATCTTTGTCAATTATATCTTGACTAGTGAAGCGCTGAATAGTGACGTCTTCCCCGGTAGTGTCCGTCGACAGTGCGTCTATGAGGTGCGACCTGGGCCAACTCCAATTAGGTGCTTATCGGAGGAGATAGGGTAAAGTACTAACGCTAAAACTGTCTTTCCTGAGCCCGCTAAGAGTGTTGTGATATGAGCCTTAAACACTATGGTTTCTAAGTAGAGAGGAGTGTAGGGGTACTTACGTATCCCGTAGCACCAGAGACAAGCTGAGCAGTCTCCCGTCATCCAATTCTTGTATTCGTCCGTTTGTGTTAGCCAGGACCCAGTCCCGGGGTGACGTCTTTTGCGCTCCTTTATATGCTTGTCAATATATCTAAGAGATGACAGCCGCGATAATAGCAGTTCCCTCTTTGCGACTGCTGATATGTTACTACTGTGTTAGTCGTTTTGAAGCGTTGAGAGCTCACCTTTTCTCCGTCTCTCGTTTTCCACTCTATCGGCTCGTGCCATAATCCTCTCAGCTGAGGCTTCTATTAAGTTAGACACGCCAGCTTCCTTCTCTACATTCTTTACATGACCGCGAAATTTGTTCAAAGTCTCTTCAAATTCCCCATTGAAATCCTTCCACAGCGACTTCATTATGAAGTGCACTATTGGGACACTTAGTCAGTTCAAATTCTTGGGCAGAAACGTATTACCTTACCGGTCGTCGATTTCCTCAGCTTCCGAAATGTTGCCTTTGCAGTCGTACAGAAATGTATGATGTCCAGGTATGCCATTGATATGGCTTGCAGCAGCCGTTTATGACCAGAGAATAGAGAGTGATAGACTTGGCATCTCGGAAGAACGTCTCCAATCCTTGTGAACATGTCGGTAAGTTTCTTGAAGTACTTTTCGAACGTTTTGGCAATCTGATAACGTAGGTGTTAGGATACGATCATGAGAATGTCATGTTCGACTTGTGCGGGGACGGCGGGGGCTAGACTCAACATGCAAAAGGACTCTGATACTACCCCACAACGGAGCTAAGGCGAGAGAATAGGTATTAGTATATAGGTTAAGTGCTGCGCCATACTGGTCTATAGCCGCTACCAAGGGCTCCAGCTGTCTCGAGATTTCCCTGGACTTGCTCCTCTCCTCGTGTTCTTTCTGCGCCGCACTGGCACTATAGAAGATATTCTCCGGTGAGGCTGTAGCAAAATCTTTCTTCTCTTCCTCGCTCAGGTCCTCCATGTAGCGGTCGCGTGCGAGTACCCACGGGTCGGTAGGAGCGGACTTCCCAGACATGGCTTAACGACCAAGGCGGTGAACATTTCTCGCGAGATTGTGTAATCCAGGTCGGACTTCCGCTGGGATGGGTAGATAGTTGGCGAAAGTTGGAGCTTGTCCAGCGGGGTGGAGTTCATGATCATTCGAGGCTGGAAAGCGCAGCGAGGCTGAGACTGAAAGCCGCCTTGAGAGGTTGCCCAGAAGCTGTGTGGCAAACTCTGGCTGCTCTAGGGCTGACTCCCGAGTGCGCTCTAGATTGTTCCCACCGCCCACGTCTTTCCGAGATCAATCAACCTCTGTGCTCTGTGCAGATCACCAAGCGACGCCGCCCTGTGCCCGCGAGAGCGGGGGAGAATTAGCCCTACATCCCCACTATACAAAGTTACCTTCTTCATATTAATCTCCGCGACGCGCATCTTGTATACACTACGGAGACACAACACGCAGAAAAGAGATAATTTATTCCTATTATATATTGACAATAATAATAATCCAGCCTCTCAACCCAACGTTGCTTAACTCTGTCCCACGTTGTTTCGCGCATGGGGAGGACTGGTGGATATACAACCATCTCCCAGAAGTCTCCGGACACTCTACGCTCGCCAAAGAAGCAAAAGTGTCTGGAGACTTATAGAGAGTGGCTGCACAATATTATATATACCCTACACACTGGGGGTTATCAAACTCTCAACTAGAAAAATAGCTAAGCGTCTACCTACCTAACGCCTGCTTCACTAACTACACAAGACCAAAAATGCCCAGTCTTTATTAACTGAGTTTTTAGTGGGGTAGGCTAGGGACTAAGCCAAGCCGGTAGTGTGTAGTCTCTATTACTTTTTCAGTGTGGGTTTCTATACATTTTGTGTACTGTGAAGTCACTTGGTTCATACTCAGGTGGTAGGATATTATGTGCTTTCTAGCTAGCTACGGAAGGAGATTATATAGCCAAGAACCCTCCGGACACCCAATCTTCCAGGCTATCTTCCGGCTTGAATACCATTGCTTCTAACTAGTACATACTCTCTAACTCTGTCAATATGCTTCTTCTGGCTTTGTATCTAGTGGTAAACTTATTATTATGTCTTATTGTATATATATTGTAAATCTAACGGAAGCCTCACATCACTTTATTGTTATCTTTTGGGAATTGGAGAAGGCGAAAAGAAGTTTTTTATATAGCTATAATATATAATATATTAAATATATACGATGTATGTCATAAATAAGTTAATGGTTAAGAAAAATCGAAGGATAAAAAGAAAGGGGAGGGAGGGGAAAGTTTATTGGGGATTGTTTTTGGTTTTGGAAATTTTGTGGAATTAGTTGTGATTGATATAGGGGGATAGATTTTGCTACTAGAGGCTCGGTTGTGTGTTTTGTGTGTGTGTTTGTGCGAGAGTGTTGAGATATGTTCTAGGGGGTGAGCTGGCAACCTACCAAGTTCTCGTAGTAATGGCTGTGGGTGGGATAGGGCGGATAGCTAATTGGCAATTAGCAGCCTGAGGTAAGTGGAGCCAAGAGCTGCACTACGGCGCCAAAGTTGCGTTGTGTAGCGTACGAGAGTGGCGTATTGAAGTAACGATCCTTGTGATTCGGGTCGACGCTGCCGCGCTTGAGCAGCAGCTCCACCACGGCCTCGCGGCCGAAGTCAGCGGCCCATGACAGAGGTGTCCGGCTACTGTTATCTTTGGAGTCTGGGTCAACGCCTGCTGCGTCGAGAAGCAGCTTTACTACGGCGTCGCGGCCCCGCTCGGCGGCCCATGATAGCGGCGTTCGACCGCCGCTGTCTTTGGGGTCCGGGTCAACACCATCGTGCTTGAGTAGCAGCTCCACTACGGCCTTGCAGTTGTGCTTGGCGGCCCATGATAGCGGCGTTCGACCGCCGCTGTCTTTGGGGTTCGGGTCAACACCGTCGTGCTTGAGTAGCAGCTCCACTACGGCCTCGCGGTTGTACTCGGCGGCCCATGAGAGAGGTGCTCTGAAGCGGATATCCTTGAAATCCGGATCAACGCCCTGTACATTGAGCAGCAATGCAACTACGATCGCTTGGCCTGCCTCAGCGGCCCATGATAGCGGCGTCCGACTTCTGCTGTCCTTGGAGTCCGGGTTAACGCCTTCTATACCAAGCAGCAGCTTGACCACAGCCTCGTGCCCATTCTGGGCGGCGAACGACAGCGGAGTTCGACCGCGGCTGTCTTTCGACTCCGGATCAGCGCCCTCAAAACCGAGTAGCAGCTTCACCACGCCCTCATGGCCCTTCTCAGCGGCCCACGATAGTGCCGTCTGATCATTTCTGTCTTTGGAGACCGGATCTATGCCTTCTACATTGAGCAACATCCTCACAACAGCCTCGCAGCCCTGTTCAGCGGCCCACGACAGGGGCGTCCGACCACTGATATCCTTATAATTTGGATCGATGCCCTCTACACTGAGTAGCAACTCCACTAGAGCCTTGTTCCCGTTCTGGGAAGCAAACGAGAGTATCGTTTGGCCGGTGCAGTCTTTAGAGTTCGGATCAACGCCCTCTACACCGAGCAGCAGCTTCACCACGGCCACATGGTTTTCCTCAGCAGCGTGCGACAGTGGCGTCTGACCGCGGCTGTCTTTAGAGTCTGGATTAACGACCCCAACGCTAAGCAGCAGCTCTACTACAGCCTCGTACCCACACTTTGCTGCGAACAATAGCGGCGTCCGACCGTAGCTGTCTTTAGAGTCCGGGTCAACACCCTCTACGCCGAGCAGCAGCTTCACCACGGCCTCATGGCCCTCCTTAGCGGCGTGAGATAGCGGCGTCTGGCATACGATGTCCTTTGATTCCGGGTCAACGCCCTCTACACCCAGCAGCAGCTTTACCACAGCCTCGTGTCCGTATCGGGCGGCCCACGACAGCGGCGTCCGACCGCCGATGTCTTTAGAGTCCGGATCAACGACCCCAAAACTAAGAAGCAGCTCTACTACAGCCCCATGCCCGCACTGGGAGGCCCACGATAACGGAGTTCGACCGCCGCTATCTTTGGGGTCCGGGCCGACGCCGTCGCGTTGGAGCAGTCGCCGGGCTATATTCGCCAAGCCGATGGATGCTGCAACATGCAATCCAGTTAAATGCCTTCGAAACCTGTGTCTATAGCTGTGGTATCTATGCCCCCGAAAACAGATGACCTGGTAGGAACACATCGGTTTTGAATTGTGTTCTAAGAACTCTAGGGCTAGCTCTATGATTTCCTCTTGCTCTCCAAGTGCATGATCACCCCAGTATCGGGCAGCATACTCGAGGAGGGGGTATTCGTCCATTCGAGCCTCTATTTCCAAATTTGTACCACAGGGGCCTTCAGCAAACGCATCGAATGAAATGTATGCGAGGCAGGTCGTTGCGATGCTTGTCTGGGCATCTGGGAACCGGACTGTGCGGATGCGCTCAAAGTACTCCTGAGTGGTGTAATGGACCAAGCGGATTATGTTGCTTTCTCGATCAATAGTAACCAAGCCAGCGCATACAGATGTTAAGAGCTCTTCGTCTGGGAGGTTATCCTCATCGAGTGCTGGTTCGCCGGGCTCGACTGCCAGAGCATGTTGAAGCTCTTTCAGTGTCAACGGTTTCAGAGCGTAGGAAATCCATGATAGAACTCGTTCAGCCAACTGCTTGTCATCGTCGTTTTGGCTCTCGATCCTCCGCATCGCTTCCTCATAGGTCCCATCCAACTCCTTTGGCAGGGTTTCCAGAGCTTTCCGTATATCCTTGCGAGTTGCTTTCGTTACCAATGAGTCTGTATGAAGTTGAGCCAGAAGGAACCTTTGGGGAACGAGTGAGCAAAAAAAAGTGTACGGCTCTGTTAATGGCTTGCTATCAATGACCTACATTCCTTTTGCCTTCTCAACGATGGTGTTAATTATCTTTTCCTTTAAATACGGATCTGCTTTGACATTGCGTGCCAGTCGGCTCTCCCTCTTCATGCGACCTTCGAGATACCTTCTAACATCCTCATCGCTTGCACGAATTTCCACATGCGCCGCCTCTTCAAACATGTGTTCAATGGTTGATATGTGCCGCGAGGTAACAAACAGATATATGCTTGGTTGCAGCTTCTGAATTTCGGCTAAAAAGCTTTCTCTGGTGCCGTTGTCTTCGGGGCATTCATCAAGAGCATCAATAATGATAAAAACTTTTGAAAATCTGCAGATTTCTGATTGTAGCAAGCTGGAATAGTCGCCTAGTGTAGGCCGACTTTGCCTCTGGGTATGGCTGCGATAAAGCGATATGACTTTCTCCGAAATGACCGGGTTCCTCTGTACTAGTTGTTGCAATAGACTCGCGATAAGATTGGCGGCGGTCTGATCCTCCTGCTCTTTATAGCTGCAGTAAATGTACGCGATAGCAACAGTATCCTCGTTGAAGGACCGCTCGAGATAGTCCACGACAACCGACCTGAGAACTTCTAGTCACCGCTTGAATATAAAAGGGTCCTTGTGGGATTATGCACATACGCGAGGATTGTTTTACCGGCACCCGCTGTACCCGGTTAGAAGGGAGTGGCATTTCTCAAAGAATTGTTAGATGGAAAGGATCTTACGGAGGCCGGGACACCACAGAGTCCTTTCACTTCCATCCACCCACTTCTTGAACATGTCAGTCTCCAACAGCCATTGCCCGGTTCCTTCTTGCCGCCTTCCAAAGAAGGCATTTTGCTGGTTTGAAAAGTTCAGAGTGGATAGCCAGGCTGTGATATCTCGGTTCTCTTCATCTGAGCGATATTTTTAGCATTTGGACTACGATGAAAGAGAAGGCGTGCTTCGCTACCCTTTTGACCCTTTTGCAACTCTGCGACCCCCTTTGCAGTCTCCCGTACTTCATTTCCCATCTCTGCAATGTCGGCCTTGATTGCTTTCGACAGCTGTCTATATCTATTTAGCACTTTGTAACTAGATAGGACTTTCATAGCTCACAAGTGGTCATTTTGCAAGGCTAGGCCAAACAGCGCCTTCTGTCGCTCAATAACGCAAACGGTGTCTTTAACCTCGCTCTTCTGAAACGGCCAGCCCAGTATCTTCTTTAAACCTGGGGCTGGCTGTAATTTCCCGGCCAGGCGCTCCAAGGAGAACCGAATTTGCTCCAAAGGCCCGTTTGGTGTATTGAGCGACTGTATGGTGGTTAGCCATGCCTCTCCAGCCTCTGAAAGCGCTTTTAAAGTGTACAACAGGCCGACTGTGTTGATGACTTCGGCTCGCAGTTTTTTGATATCATCTGGTGCGTCCTTCACATCACTCAGGTATTTGATGACCGTTGCGGAGAGCTGAAGGAGTGCGACGATGCTTGCAGAAATGCTGAGTGGATCGGCCATAAACGTAAAACTGCCCTTTAACTTGTGCTATATTCGGTCGAAGAGGGTGAGGACTACCCCGCTATTCAGTTGTTAAGGTTAGCGACGCTGCAACTAATATTTAGCGTATGCAAAAATGCGGCAAAACGCCACCATCCTTGGCACCCCTTTTCCGCGATTTTGCTGCTTTTCGGCATTGAAGCTGTTCAGAAAGCCTTCTCATGACAATCAGGTAGGCTTCTACTTTCCCGCAAGTTGCTAGTTACTAACATTTGCCTCTAGGGCCAATGGCCTCTAGGTTGCCTACTCCTTTTCCCTCTCGTGGCCTCTCTAGGCAACTCCGGACTCGGATTCTTCGCCTTCTACTACTCGGATGGTCTCCTCATGCTATTGCAGCTGATTGCCATGTGCACCTCGTGACAGTGTATAAGCTCACGAATAACTTGCTTCGATATGGCAGCCTCAAGGCACCAGGCTACCGTAAACTTGGACGGCCTCGAAAGCTCACTGCCGCTGATGAAGAAGCTGTATTTGAGCTCCTACTTTCAGAGGGTTGGCGTCACCAGGACGAGATTATCTTTTGGCTCTGGTGTGAGCGGGCTATACTTGTCTCTCAGTCTACAATTTCTTGGATGCTAAAGAGACGGAAGTGGACTCAGAAAGAGTTTCGCCGGATCTCTCTAAGCCGCAGCAAGAACCTACGCCAGGGCTGGAGGGAAGAGATGCAACAATATGCAGCAGAGGATCTTGTGTTTTTTGATGAATCGATATTCAATGAGAAGACGGGATGGAGATACCAAGCCTATGGGCCCATAGGGCAAGACATCCGCTATCCAGCTAGTACCGAAAGAGGACGGACATGGAGCATTTGTGCTGCTACAACTATCGAAGGCTGGCTTCCTTGCACAGGTGTTAAAGAAGGATACTTCAAGACACCTGATCTTCTTAACTGGCTACACACGGCACTACTCCCAGCTCTATACCAGCAGTCACCTCGCCCTCGTGTTATTGTGATGGATAATAACTCTACGCATATTGATGAGGCTGTTATTAGTACTATTGAGGCAGAAGGCCATATCGTCCGCTTCCTGCCCCCTTATTCGCCAGATTTTAATCCAATTGAGCTCTCCTTCTCAGTCTTAAAGGCATGGTTCCGACGCAACTATATCTGGACCCGCTCCAACCATAGAAACTTTGAAGAGTATTTGGTCTGGGCGATTGGGCAGAGCCGCTGTGATCGTTTTGCTCGCGAGCAGTTCCATTATGCAGCTGGTGGACTGTATCTAGAGGAAGGAGAGTTTGAGCGCTTCCGAGCGTGGCTTCGGGACTGGGAACAGGAACAGGAGACTATAGAGACAGAAATAGGTGATTGGGAGCATGAGGAGAATAACATGGTAGATTAGATGCTGAATGTTCACTTATTACATTACTATTACATTTATTTATCCTCCCGCCTGTCTTGCTAGTAACTGTGCTGCCTCTTCTTCTACCCGGTGAATTCTCTTGAATGCTCTAAGCTCATTAGCAAAGCGCCTTGCAAACCCATCCGAGATACCAGCAGCAAGTGCACGTTGGTACATTGCACTCTTACCATCTTCCATCTCTTTAAGATCAGCGATTGTCCAATCCTGATCATTAACAATGCGCCTAGTGCGCTCCCACTTGTCAACTACCTCTGGTGGTTGACCTAGAACCTTGAACTCAAAGAAGCGGGTCAAGACCTGCCAATCATCTAGTACCCCACTAATTGGACTAGATTTTCGGGAGACAGGGCAGTGTGTTTCTGATGGCTGAGGCCTAGGAGCTGAGTTGTAGAGCCCCGGCACCATGGTAGGGGGTGGGAACGGTGGATGACCATAATGGAGTGGGTGCCGGAGGCTATGTTGAGATGGCAGTTGAGTCCAAGCATGTCTTCTCATCTCCTCCTCAGATCTTTGCTGACGAATTCTATCATCTGCCTGCTTTCGCCGCCTTCGCTCTTCTTCCCGCTCTTCTCTGCGAGCCCAGCGTTCTTCTTCCTGTTCCTCTCGCCGGAATCTTCTATCCTCCTCTCGTTCTACTCTCTGCGCTGCTCGGTCCTGTTCGACGGCTAGCAAGTTCTGCAACTGAGCTTGCTCAATCTGTTCCTTCATGGATCCTAATGTTGCTGTTGTTTCTTGTTGAAATGTTCGACGTATTGGTGCCCGAGACTCCTGAGTAATCACTCCTTGACTTGTCTGCCAGTAGCTATATAACTTAGTAGGAGGTACACTAAGAGTAGCATCTCCTGTAGAGATAGCTTGAGCCCATGACTTCTGCTGTGGAGCTGTGACTGCGAAGTGACTTTTAGGGTTCATTGGGTCTGGCCAACAGAAGTTATCTCGGTTGGTACAGTCCTTATCCTTACACACAAGCCTATCCACTAATTGTTTTTCGAAATCGCCGGCGAGTTGTATTTTATCAAGACGCATAGCTTGCTGTGCTTCCAGGATTGATGTCCGGCTTTTCTTCTTTTCTTGAATAGTTGGAGGGGAAGACGGTATTGGAGAGGAGGCTTCTTCGTCCATTTCTAGTGCTTTGCGTTTCGGAGGTCGGGGCTTGCAAGCTAGGGTAGTAGTGGATGCCCTGATTTCGATGGTAAGTGCTATCTTGCTTCGTGGGTGCTGTTCCCGAGCTGCCTCCACCATCTTTAGGATACGGCTGGCTTCAATAAGCCCAAAGTCATCGAGATCATGGACTTTCTGTGCAGTCTTTCTAGTGGCTGCATGAACGAAGGCTGTTCTTTGAAGGATCAAGATAGGTTCTCCGTTTCCTAGGCTGTCCAGGTCCTGAGCAAGATTATCCTCAATATCTGAGAGATCAAAGTTATCTCTTGTAGTATCAGGTAGACTCCTCCTCTTCGCAAGAGTCTTATTGACATATATCTTAGTATATACTTCGATTGGGTAGTCCGCCTTCAATTGGGCATTTTCGATGACATCCTCAAGATGGTCTTGGACATCTGATGTGGTAAGATCATCAGGATATGCTGACCGCACATCATTTGCAGCTCTCTGGAGTACTTGCTGCGTTCGATGATTCTTGAACTTATCAGAAGCTCTGAGGACATCTCGAGCTAGCCGGAGGTCTTTGTCTTTGTCTTTGTCTTTGTCTTCGTCTTCGTCTTCGTCTTCGTCCTTGTCCTCATTCTCATCCTCGTCCTCATCCTCGTCCTCGTCTTCTCCTTCTCCTTCCTCTTCTATTATTACCCGTTGAATAGGATCTTGTTGACGTGTCTCCACCCTCTGCTGGTTGGTGCTTCGGGAAGCATTCTGGGATGTTGTCTGTGTTTTCTGGGGCTTATTTGGAGGAGGCATTCGTTGCTTGGGTTGGCTTGAGGTCGAAGGGGCTAGTGATGAGAGGCCGGCACTTCTGGTTTGGTGCCCTACTTGCTGTCGCCGTTGCTGCTTCTGCTTCGCAAGTGTCAGCAGACTTTCCCGGAGGATGGCTGCCTTCTTAGGAGCACTGCGAGGTTGGTACGAGCTTGTACCATTCTCGCCAACGTAGGGTATATGTACCTTACGGAGATCGTAGCTGGCAACAACCTCGAGGCTGGAGGGCTTGGAGGGCTTCGATGGCTTGGAGGGCTTCGATGGCTTGGAGGGCTTCGAGGGCTTCGAGGGCTTCGAGGGTATGGAGGGCTCGGAGGGCTTGGAGGACTTGGAGGACTTGATGATTTTTTTGGGGGGCATTGGGCTTGCTGGAATAGAACTGATCTCACAGATAAGCAGGTAAGTATGACATTAAAAGATGTATTGCATTGACGCTGTCTAGTCTACACTGAAAAGCATCAAAATCGCGGAAAAGGGGTGCCAAGGATGGTGGCGTTTTGCCGCATTTTTGCATACGCTAAATGAGGTGCTGTAGGTTGAGCAGAGGGCGAATTTTGGCCCCAAGCAATCGGTGAGAATGCGAATGGCACCTGCCCCTATGTTTGTAGATATGTTATTTTCTATATTGGTCTCTTGGCCCAGCCTCGCTGTCACTTCGGGGTGGACAGGGTCGCCAAGCATCCGGTCGCCGCTATTGTCCTCCACCGACTCGCTCCCTTCCCCTATATGCATGCATCTTACTACCGCTCTAAATGCCCCCCCTAACAATAAGGCCGAGGCTAGTTCTACTGATTGTAAGGTACGGTTTTTACCTAAGGTTGAAGGCAGGAAATTGCTGTTGTGATCATAGATGGGCGAGATAGAATATGTTCAAAGGGGCTTGTTTGACGAGGGTTTGCAGAGGGAGCTGATAGCAACTGGCTGCTGGGATAGGGATAATACTAGCCCCTTTGCACCGTCTGCCATAGCCATAAACAATAACAAACAACAATAATGGAATAGCCTTATTATATTTGATACTGGCTTGCTTTGAGAGTTATAGTCCCTTCACAAATTCGGAGTCATGATGGACATGTACGGTACATACATTCCTAGATAGGATGGATAGTGGGAAATTGTTGGAGGCAGCGTGTAAAATTAGAAGCTATGCTTGAAGCATAAACTCATCGTGTATGGGACCTCGTGTGTATAAAGGCCCACACACGGCCCACCTCATAGCCAGACTTGAGACCAATCTCATCTCAAGACCAACCATCGGACCTTCGTCCAACAGAAATGATATGGAATTAGGTGATCAGAGATCTAAAATTTCAGGTACCAAAACTAGGAATGCACGATCGGATTTCAGAAGCTTGATACCACTAGCAACGCCCTGAACGGGTAGCACTAGTCAATCTCACACTCATTACCAACACTACCTCGTGGGAAGAGTTTCTCGATTTCAGCTGTGCCAACGCCGAAATATAAGCAACTGACGATTACCATAGTTTTGTCTAATTTCCCTTCTCCAGCGGGTTTTCCCCATAGATTCCAGTTTGTATGTGGATTGCCCTGTAAGTTTGCGATTTAGGTTGTTGGGAATACGGAATACTGGGTGCTCTCGTACCCTCGCTAGCGTCATTGCTTGTCGCTAGGACCAGCCCTAAGTGCGGGGGACGGGTTTACAGACGACACCCCGCACACAAAAAGACACGAACAGGAACACAACACAAAAATCATTTCGCCGTTTTCTGCCCTGTACGACTAACCCCACACAGCGGGTTTCGATGACGAGCCATCGGGCCTGCTGGTAGGGGCAACCTCGGCCCGTTGACTCGTCCCTCTGGCCTGAATTTACTGGTTATGGGCTTGGGCTTCCTCGGTAGGTGGAGTGTGCTGCGGTGTGTCCGCTACGGGCCGCCTCTGGTAACTCTTTGCGAGAAAATCCCGGAACAAGTAACGGGGGTCGGGCATCAATCCCATCGTGCCTTATCTGCCAAGATACGGGGGTCAACTCGTGATCCTGGTGTTGCGTTGGGATGAATCGAGCGATCGCATCCACCGCATTGTCTCGGCGGCGTGGATTGACTGCTTCCCTGCGCAGAGCCTGGTTTGAAGCTGCCGTTGTGGTTGTTTCTGTGTTCCTCTATTGGCTGGTTTTCCACCTGCAACACAGCCACCTTCCTATGTGCCTACCCCTCCTTCGTAATTTACCCCGCTTGTTTGGTGGTAGCCTATTGAATACCCCACCGCAAG
>JAJDFE020000205.1:0-53389 GCA_021527465.2 Geoglossum glabrum
TTTTTTTTTTTTTTTTTTTTTTTTTTTTTTTTTTTTTTTTTTTTTTTTTTTTTTTTTTTTTTTTTTTTTTGGTTTTCTTTGTTTTTCTTTGTTTTTTTTTTCTTTTCTTGGTCCCGGGAGTCGGGAAAAAAAAATAAAAAAATAAAAAATAAAACTTATATATACGTTTTATATGTAATATATATATATATATATGTGGATGGATGGATCACAGTAGTAAACTTCTTCTCATCACATACATACATACATATATACAAACTGCACAACTTGCACATGGGGACGGACGAAGCCTTGGGAAGGAAGGAAAAAAAAAAACAAAAAATAAAAAAATTTGTGAGTAAAATTTAATCCTTGCTCATCGCCACCTCTACTCTCTCTCTCTCTCTCTCTCTCTCTACACTTATGAGGCCAGGAACAATCCAAGCGGAAAAAAAGACTCCCCAGTCCTTCCCACCCCCATCCCCCCGGCCCTTCGCCATAAAAGACAGAAGTTTTTTACCCCCCCATCCTCAAAGATGTGAGGAGAAGATTTAAAAGATGACAAAAAAATAAACTGGCTAAAAGATATAAAAACGAAAAGGAAAGAGGCGAGTACGTTGGTTTGAAAAAAAGGAAAAACACAAATAAAAAGAAATTCCCAACACTTTTTTCGCCTCCCACACAAGAGCCAAACGAAAGCACCTGAGGCAGAAAATAAACAACAGCGGAAAATAGAGTGGTCCTTCACACACTAGAACCTATGTGACTAAAAAAAACAGACAGCCCCCGCCCCTCCCTCTAGATGGGATGGTGAAGTTGTGACGCACATGCCTCCCAGCGCTAGAGATAACCTTCCCGTACATATCCTTTACATAGAGTCGATAAGAGAGCAAGACAGTTACATGTGACAGAAAAGCGTACATTATATAACCGTGCCTAATAGGGTTGTGGGAGTGTTTCGGGTGAAGAGAGGGCCTAGTATAGCTTTCGCCCGTCGGTGTAGCCATAGTGGGCCGCTGCCGTAGAGTCTCGTGGGGAAGGGTTAGGGGCGTATACGCCCATGGCCATACCTGGGTCTTGGCCTGTGTTGGTGCGGGATAGGGGGCGCTGTTGTTGTTGCTGCTGCTGCTGCTGCTGCTGTTGCTGTTGTTGCTGCTGCTGCTGCTGCTGCTGTTGTTGTTGTTGCTGTTGTTGCTGCTGTTGCTGTTGCTGCTGTTGCTGTTGCTGTTGTTGTCGTGAGTGCGGGTGGTGTGGGTGATGTGCTTGGTGGTGATTATGGTGATGCTGAGAGACTGTTTCGTAGGCAGATCCAACACTGCTGCCATCGTCCATCTCAACAGAAAAGTCGTAGCCATCGTGATTGCTGTTGTGTGAACCAGAACTGGGGGACATGCTCATCTGTGTAGAGCGGTCGTCTCCGCCGTGTTCTCGGTCGTTGCCGTTGCCACCGCCAAAGTCGCCTTCATCCTTGGAGGATTTCTGTGAAGGGCCTATCTTGCGGTCCTTACCACGGCCCTTGATACCCTTGTTAGAGTTCTTGTATAACTCTGCAAAGTACTCCCACAGCTCCTTGTCCTTGACCGAGACAGGGTCACCCTCTCGCATGGAGAGGAACTTCTGGGTCAAGTTGCGCAGAGCAGCCGCATGAAACTTGTTCTGATGAGACTGTTGGGTATGGTTAGCCAAATGGAGTACTGCAAATGGGAGCGCTCTTGCAAGAGAACAGATCTGTTCCCCTTACCTTAAGGTTGCCTAATTGAGTAAACTGCTTGTGGCAGTTCTCAAGCTTGCACGTAAATGGTTTCAACTGTTCGTGGACGATCTTGTGTGCGCGGACATTGCCTCGCTGGGCGAATCTCTTGCCACAGATGTCGCAGCAATAAGGCTTCTCGCCTGTGTGTCTACGTTCATGTGTCTAATGAAAATCACAACGATTAGGAACTGAGCTTTTTCAATGATTCGCATTTACGCACTGGGCGGTAACAAACCTTGAGATTGCCAAGCTGTGAGAAGCGCTGTCCGCACGAGGGTTCTTTGCAAAGCTGTAAGCAGGTCACAACCGTATCAGCATTGTAATTCCGAGAGATAGCACAATCCAAAGACGAGGGTCACCAACAAAAGGCTTGTCACCGGTATGCGCACGGATATGGATCTCAAGGTGGGTCTTTTGCAGAAAGCTCTTGTTACAGCCTGGGATGTCACATTCGTATCTCTTCTTTTCCTTCTGGCCAGATTTTGGTTTCTCATCCTGTATGACCACTGCAGGTATGGGCTTATCAGGGACTGGTGCGTAGCCATTGTTGAATGGATTGCCATAGTAAGTTGGTTCTGGTCGTTGTGTCGGGGTCAGGGCTGGCAAAGGTCGCTGGGGAGCGGGAGTCGATTTGGCCTGGATTGCCTTCATCAAGCTATCGACATCCGTTGCAAACGCGATATCGCTGGCACTGGTGGGGCTTGCAATCTTGGAATCTGGCGAGAGCTCCGTTTCCTGTGCTGCACCCCACATCGTTCCGCTTCGAGGATCTCCGGCGGTTTCGTCCTTCACCGCAGGGTTTGTATCCAGCCGAGGGAATACGTTTCTGGCATCCCTCATATGTGGTAATCCGGGTGGCACTATACCTCCCGGTGGTAGAGCATGTGGGTGGGGATGTTGTCCCGCCGGTGCCGCATGGGGATCGGGATGCTGTCCCGCTGACAGCGGATGAGATTGGGCGTGTTGTGGATAACCACCGTGGAAAGACGGCACCATGTGAAAGTTGTTGGCATGCCCGTAGCCACCATAGGGGTTCGAATGAAATGGGGCCATGCTGCCAATTGCAGGGTGAGAGTATGGTTGCATGTTAACGTCAAGCTGCGGCGCCATCATACCGCGAGAAGGAGCCCCAGAGGTCGTGCGTGAACCAAGATCGTAAGAAACTAGTCCAGAGATGTCCATAGAAGTGGCCTGGACGGGCTGGCTTGCCCGACGCCCCCAGGCCAATGCTGGTGACGAAGCTACCACAGCTGCCAGTTTGGCGGTGTTTTCCCTCAGACCAGCGAAGCTATTTCAGAAGACGTCGGCCAAGTAAAACACCGGGGATTGCCAAACAATGCAGGACGACACGAAAACGGGACGACGAGAACAGGGCAAACGGATGGCGCGGGCTCGCTCTTGAAAATCAAATTGGTATTCCCCAAGCAGAAAACAACGGGCTATGCACGACGGGACGCGGGACTGCGAAGCACGTGTGGAGGAGCACGCGTTGCAAGTGTGCAGAGAGCGAGATGTAGGGGAGTAGGTAGGATGTGGGCGGAGGAGGGTGGTGGGTAATGGGTGGTGATGGTGGTGGTGGTGGTGGTGGTAGTGGTGGGTGGAGGGTGAGTGCAGAGGCAGTGGGGATGTAGGTATTATGTGCGGTGTCGCCGGCTGCTGGCGGTGTTGGTGGAGGGCCGTGGATTATGTATGTATCTCTGCTGTAGGGCTCTGGAGCTACTACCCCGGGTCTGGGACGGCACACTTATAAGTCGCCCGCCGACTCACCCACTCACTCACGCAGTCTACAATGCGGAATTAAAAATTTTGCGCAGGCCGACGACCCCCATTCAGATGGAGAGTGGGATTTGGGGAAACAGACAAGGCTCTGGTCGGAGCTGGTCTCCAGCAAAGCCCTTCAGGTCGAGGACTGATGCATATTCCGGCCGGCCAGCGTGCCAGGTGACAAAACGCGAGAGCGACAGCGTGGGCGCGATACAGTTACGACTCGTAATAAGCATAGCACACACTCCAAAACGGCCGACAGAGATTTAAACCCCTCTGCATGAAGATCTGGCGAATTGCTCTCCCTCCCTTTCCCTCTTTCGGTGCGAGCGGGATGATGCCCACCACTCTTTCGCGCCAGGGATGCGTGCGAATAATCGCACTTCCTGCAGACCAGACTGTTCAGCTGCTGGTGTGGGGGGTCAAGTTTTTTTTCCCTCGCCCTCCTCTCTCCACTCCAAGACACCGACAAGATAGGACAGAGCATAAGGGTGCTACGCAGGTTTCGTGGATGGGATATGGACAGCAAACCCTTCCCCTTCCCTTTCCCTCCCATCCCCTCCCTTCCCATCTCCTGCCCCCGCCCCGCTCGTCACAGCCAGCGAGGCGAGCAGGTATTGTATGTACATACTGCAGCCCATCTACCATCCATGGGAAATGCTTCTCCACCTTCCCACTAGCGATCTCCGCGGTGCACCGCATCGGCGGCTGGCCAGCAAACGGCAGCATCTGTCGTCTCTGCGTCGCCTCCGCCGGTTCGTGCTCCGGGCTACTATGTAGAAGTGTCCGTCCGCATTGTCCGCTATGTTATGCTATCCCTTACACCGCGTGCCTTCTTCCTGACTTTATTTCGCATGGCAAATGACGAAACTGGAGTGGCGGCGGAATGCTAGCTTACCTTACCGTATTGGTACCCGGTAGGCGCTGCAAATTTTAAAAGGGGAAGCCCGAAACCCGAAATGAGTCGATACGCCATCCCCAAGCCTCATCCACGGCCAGCGGAGGCTGCCATTGGCCGCTCTGGCACAAGTACTATGGGGTGAGAGGTTTCCCTCTGCGACTGCCCTCACACGCACGCTTTACTGTTCGGGGAAATATTAGGCGCGAGGCCTGTCTAGAGAGCATTGCTACGTACGGAGTAGGAAAGACTATCGCAACCGATTCAACTGATTGCGGCCGGGGGTCGTGGAGGCGCGAATTCTCGGGCTGCCCTCGAGGAAGAGTGCCGGGTGTCCTCCGTATGTACGTACGTGAGGTGTGAGGTGCTGCTGTCCCACCACAGCCCAGAGCCAGAAGCCAGAGCCAGAGCCAAAGGCCCAGACGTGAGACTCCAACCAGCCACCGCCGGTGCGTTAGCGAGCGCAGGTGCCCAGTGGGAATCCGCTATGTAAAGTAGCGCATCCCAGGAGAACGCCCCTGTCCGTCCCGGCAGGCCCTGTGCTGGGGAAGTCTGTAAAGCTGCTGGGGAGCGCTGGGGACTGCTGGGACAATGGAGGCCCTCCCTGTGCTTGCTGGGGGTGGGCTCTCGAGTCGCAGTCCCTTGCGTTCGTGCCGCGCTGTCCGTCGGGTGGATCAGAATTTTCGTCGACACCGCACGCCAGCCAGTCCTGACCGCCTGCAGCGAAAGCAACTGGACGCAAGCAATACATTTGCACCGTCCCGGGACGCCCCGCTGCCCGAAAGAACAACGACGTCCGTGTGGGACCCGTGCCCGCCTCCCTGCGCTGCTCCAATTTCAGACCATGCACTTTTTGGCTCTGGGTTTTGCTTTTGTCTTTTTTTTGCCTTGATGCATTAGCCCAGATCCTGCAGCGAACAAGGCAGGTATACTAAGCCCAGGCAGCGGCAGCCGGGACAAGGCCACGCGTGGTGGTGGAGGTTGATGTGGGTGCGGCGTGGTGCTCATGGTGTTGAGGCCCGCGAAGCGGTGGCAGATCTCTGATTGCTGGACCGCCCATCTCGCGCCTGTTACGCTCCGGGGCTGGGTGAGACAGACGGGTGGCAGACGGGGAAGCAGGCCGACAGCTTCCCAGTCCAGCGAGGAAAAGAAAGGAAAAAGAAGCGCAGAGGGCTCTACGGAGTCGTGCTTCGTCCTGCACCGTAAGCGTTCCCAGCGATTGTGGGCTCTTGGTTCGCCCCGCTGCCCACAGCCTGGATCTGCAATGCAACTCACCCACACATTAACAACCCACCGTCCCCATCTCCATCCATCACCCATGCCACATCGATGCCTGGCTCCAGGACGGCCAGCGCGCGGTGATTCGCTACCGCCCTGATAGCCGCCCAATCACCGCCGCCCTTCTCCTGAGGGCTGCAGTGATTACCACAGAAGAGCCCTCTTCACACCAACATCTTCGCAAAGCTTCCCCCGATGGCCGGTGGTCTACACCAGAGGGGGCCTAGGTCTAATTCTAGCCTCTCGCGCCTTGCTCGAGCCTTTCTTGCTGCCGACCCTCTCCAACCGACCGCGACCAGCACCTTGGACACCTGGCCCCTAGTACATGTAGTCGTATACATACATACCTACCTTACACATCCCGAGCACGGTTGGCCCATGCACGCACCGCTCAGATCTCAATCCCAAGAGACACTCACACTACACACTACGTAAAGTTAGCCTAGTCAAGCGACCGGACGGGTGGTGGTGATGGGGATTCCTTTGCTTTTGCTCTTCCCAGGATTCCCGCCCGCGCTTGTTGCGACGACTTGCAATTAAACCAACACCCAGAAACACTCTATCTGGCGTAGAGACCTGAAATCAGCTCGGGGCGTCTTGCATTGTTTCCAAGCACGCTCTGAGAGTGCTGTGCTGTGCTGTGCTGTGCTGGCGCGCCAGGAAAAGGCTGTTCCGGCCAGGAGGGGTTGAGCTCTCCAAGCGCCTGGCTGATCAGGCAACAGTCAAATGCCCCCGTTTCCTGAGCAAATGGGAACGCTGCCAATTGGTCGGCCCAATCTCCTCCTTCCCCAAATCCCATCACCTCTCGACGCCATGCACCCCGCCCGAAGTAGGGGACAGGCATCGGCACGGTCCGGCCTGCACTCGCTCTTCGCGCCCGCGCACTCAAGTCCTTGCTCGACCCAGCACCCAGAGTCGAGAGCGCGAGGATTACAGTATGGGCGCTCTCTCTCTCTGGAGCACTACGTATACCGTGCTCTGTAGCACGGGCGCGGCAAGCTGGGCAGGAGAGCCGGGCGACTATTTTTCAGCGGCGCAGCAGGACATCCATTTTATTCAGCTTTAGTACAGAAAAAGACGTGCGGGAGCCATGCCGATCTCCCCGCAAATAAGACCCAAGGGAAAGAACACCAATGGTAGACAGAAGCGCGGGGAGCATTGCAGGAACCATCAAAACGTCAGATCTGATCAACGTACATCATGGCAACCCGTCCAACCCCACTATACCCAAGCTGAGATCGGACGAAACTTTTCATGTTGGGGGGGTGGTAGTGGTGGGTGTCGTGTTCCGAAACCCTCGATACGCAGGGCGATCATTGCAGGTGAGAGGGGAAAACGACGTAGAGACGAGGGTACAAATCGACGCGAAAGCCGTTTTATGGCGCCTGCTGAATGGAAAAAGCAGAACGTGCATCTCCAGCATCTCCAGGATAAGCGCACAAAAGGAAAAAGTAGAAACCCGGCTAACGCTTCTGGAAGGAATTGTGACGTCGGACAACCTTAAAAAGTGTTTTGCTTTCCATCCGACGATGTGGATCAACTGGCTGTCAGATGATGGCATGGTAGATTTGATTGCGCCGGCAGCCTCTGGGCTATCGCTCATGGGCCATGATAGGGCTTGTAGCTGGTGTTGGAAAGTAACACGTCAGCCTTGACGAAAAAATTTTTCACTCGATACGGCTGGCTCGCGTGGTCCATGCTGCTGGCCGAGGCGTGGGGGTCGAGGACGCCCGCTTGTGTGGGGTAAACAAGCAAGCACAGGCTGCTAGTGCAGGTGGACGAGAGAGGGCGGTGGCAAGGTGGCAGAGTGGCAGAGGCTATAATGCGGAGAGAAACGAAGGAAACATGAGCAGACTGACCTCCAGATTCGGGCCCGCATATCGCCGCTGCCCGTAGCAAAGAGCGTCCCCATCGGACTTGGTGCGACCGAGATAACTACGATGACAAACAGAAACTCTCGTCAGCCGGATCCTCGAACCCAAAGTCACGAGTACCGCGCGTGCCGGTCGGAGGCACTTACCAGAATTCTTATGGCCCTGGAGCATCAATTGCGTATTGCCGCTCTGGGGGTCCCAAAATTGCACGCCTCGATCTTTTGAACCACTCAGCACCCACCGCCCGTCTGGCGTCAAGGCAACGCTCAACACAAAGTCCTGCGGTCGGACGAATTAGCGATTTTTCCAGACTGACCTCGTCACCATCCCCGCAAAGGGTATTGATAGGCCTCCGACAAATAAAACCGCTCGTGAATACTCATGCGTCGTGAATTGGGAGGAAGAAGGTTCGCGACAAACAAGAGGGCATTTCTAGAAAGTAGCACATAGATAATCTCCTGGAACTTACTTTATGTCCCTCAAACGTTCTTATGCACTTTCCACCTCTAGGCCCCGCTCCAGGTAGCATTCCCCTCAGAGGCTGCAATTCCCACATTTTGATCGTTTTATCCAAGCTCCCGCTGACGAGGTCACGGCCGTTCGGTGCAAACGCAACAGAGTAAACACTATCCTTGTGGCCTTCCTGGCCTTCAAGTCTCTCAACAAGATTACCTGTTGTGACGTCCCACACTCTCACGCTCTTGTCAAGTGAACCTGCAGCAACATAGTGACCGTCCGGGGAGATCGCAACGGTTGTAACTCCATCCTCAATTTGGAGTGTCAAAACCTGTTGTCCAGCTTCATTGTCCCAAACGCGGACGGTACGGTCGCCGCTGCCAGAAGCAATGTGGCGACCATTGCTGGCAAAATCCAAAGAATAAATATCCTGTTCATGGCCCGTAAATGTGTGTTTGATTGCCCTGGTTTTGATATCCCAGACCTGAAACGATTGTAATGTTAGCTATTGTCTATATCCCGGGCTCTTAGTTCACAATGCCTTTGGCCACAAGGAGCTATTGTATCCATGACCCTAACAAAAGACCCAGGAGCACAAGCTGATCAGAAGCTCGGCTATATGCCTTTTTCACTAAACAGGTCGTGGAGATAGTAGGACGTAATGAAATGGGCCACCTACCCTAATTACTTTATCCTCCGCACCTGTTGCAAGGTACCTCCCGTCGGGACTAAAGCAGACACTGCGAATATACAAGTCGCCGTCCTTATCGACCGCATCGTCTTGAAGATACGAAACACGAGCTCCGTTCTGGACGTCAAATATCTGGGCCGAACGGTTGCATCCGGTGGCCACATACTTTCCATCATGACTGAAACGAACGCAGCAAACAACGCTATCATGTGGGAGGGTGTGCACCAGATCGACGTCCAAGACACGTTGAACACGGGGATTAAATATAGCAAACCAATCTGCACCTTCTTTCTTTTGATTTGGGGGGAGGCGGTCCGGGTCAAGATCAGCAAGAGTGTTTCCGACATTAGGATTCACAAGAGGAGGTGTTGGTCTGGCCACTCGCGGGGAAGCTCTGGGATCGGGGTATGGAGCTGGCGGATTCTGCTGAGGCGTAGGAGGACCTGGGGGACCTGGCTTTCGCCTTGCAGGGCCAGGAGATGCAGTGGGTTGTGGAGGTTGAGCACCATATCCTCCCGTACCTACATATTGAGCATGAAATCAGTCTCCGAGATTTCTAGATATAAACTTTCACCTCCAAAAGAGACATCGCCAAAGCGAGCTAGACCTTACAAGGGGCAGGCATCACGGGCAGAATAGGCGCTTCTGAAGCAAGCTTACCATTGTTAAGAGGCTGGCTCTGCGGGTAGGTGAAAGGTTGTTGAGGCTGGGGGGGGCCTTGCTGCGTCAGGGCTGGTGGAGGTTGCGGCATCTGATGCGGTGGCTGCTGTTGTGGTTGCTCTTGGGGGGGTGCAAGACCCTGGTTTGGACCATTGGCCATTATTCCTCCAAACAGGCCTCCATTCCCATGGCCAATCACTGGTGGTTGAGGGCCTTGCGAGTGCCCCGTGCTGTGAGGAGGACCACTAACATGGGGAGGTTGGGACTGCACACCGTGGTTCTTGGCGAGTTCTTGGTGTAGACGAGCAATCTCGTCATCATACCTATGTTTGACGCGGTTAGAAATGTCTTGATATGTCATTCCTCCACACAGGAAATTACTACTCAATGACCTAGGAATGGTTACCCACTTCTGCTTGATTTGAATTTGCTGCTGTTCCAGCTGATAGACCTTTTGCCTCACCAGCTCCATCTCACTCATCTGGGTTGTAACTATGCATGAAGAAGACATCAGCAACTGTTCCAGAACCGTAAGCCAGGAGTAGCATGCATGCTTCACGGTCCCATACGTCCGTGCGGCTTAAGCTCGAGTAAAGGCGCCATGATGAGATGCTACGTGGACTCATGCTCCCCCGAGAAGCAAACTTACTCTGATGCTCATATTCGCCAGTTCGCGCAGCCTGGCTCTCGAATTCTGTTCGCACCTGGTCCAGCAGCTCCGTTAAGCGGTTATTGGGTGCGGGCACCATCCCGCGGTGAGCGTTGTACATATCGATGGTGCGGGTGACTGTCGGTCGTTTGTTCGATGGCAATAATCCAGATATATCCACCTTTTAGCGATATTATCCCTACTTTGTTCCACAGAGGAACTAGCCTGCGACTGCTTTCTCTCCCGATCAACGATCTAAGATTGACGAGGATCTCCAGCGATTGGCGCTCCCTCAAAATAAAAAGCCAAACCTCTTCGCGAAATCTAGACGTTCAACAAGGGAGAAACGAGACACCCGATCAGGATAATCAAGAAAGTCTGCGTTGATGGATAGGCGGTCGAGCGACGTTGGTGAGACAGCGACAGGCTCACGCACAGCAACACGGGCAAGGCTGAAAATAGACCCGGCAGCAGCAGCAGCCAAGGGCTGCAGATGTGACGAACCAGCAAGAAAACTCCGGAGAAGGCGTGCAGGATGTCGCGACTCTGCGCGAGTCGTCGCGATTTACAGTACCACCTGTGGTTGATGATTGCGTCGCGTGAAGGACCCTGAGATGAACGGCGGCGATGCAGGAGGAGGGTGCAGCAGTCGGTGGATGGAGGAAAAGGATGATACTGAGCTACTGCTGAGGCGAGACGAGTGTTTGGAACCCTAACCCTCGATATATAAAAAACAAGCCCACACACCCTTCCGTACGCACCAGCGGCCAGCAACTCGTGGACGGAGGACGCACCCCGTCCCAGCCCGCCGGCAGAGGGCGACTAGCGCACACGACACGAGCAAAACACAAAACAACATACTGCCGCCACGACAGATCTGTCCCGAGAGACCTGCTCCAATGCGGACACAGTTGCCGCGCGAGCGCCGATGAGGCGATCTGCGATACCACAAGTATAGATGTCCAATATTGTACTATGCTACATATGCTATAGCATGGCATTGACACGGAAGCACAATCGCTCGGTTTACTAAGGACATCGTATCCCGCCCGGATGCATCGATCGAGTCCTGCTCGTCCGTAGACGTCGCACATCACCACAGGCCCAGAAACGTCCGTGCACCCCATGTTTGTTGTGGCTAGCGAATCCGGTCCGAGGATCACTTCTGCACCGAACACTCCCTGCGAATTTCAGGATGGCACTCCAGTCTCCCGAGCCCATGCATTATGTGTGCAGAGCGCTTGCAGAGCCCCGCAGCACTGAGTGCGCGAGAGCACCAGGAGTGACAAATGCGAGCAAAATGTGAGAGGCGAACATGCGTAGTCATCTGGCTCAGTCCCGGCCCAGGTTTCCAACTGGCGGGGAGGGACATGCGATGCTGATCTGTAAGCGTCCGGCCAGTGGAACGTGCACAGCGCCACAATGATGTGTGCGATGTGTGGAAGGAGCGTGCAAACCGCCGCGTCTGCTGCAGGAGTGGCAGGCAGCCGACTCCTCTGAGAGCACGGGGATGTGGTGGGGATTCTGGTGGGGATGCTGATGCTGCATGCTGTCCCAACGGCGATCAGAGATCATTTCGCGTTTCAGGCCGCCGCTGGGATTTTGCGGCTTTGTGGGCTTTATGGGGTGAGTCGTTTCGCAGCAACAGCCTGCATGGGGTGCCTGATACCTGTGGAACTGCGTCTCACGTACCTGTACAAAATACCTGCTACTTGCTCCGTAAGTTGCTCCGTAGGTTGCTCCGGCAGCCCGCTCGTTCCTTGTGTGGTGCCGTCCGACAGGGCCAAGAGCCAACTCGCCTGAGGTGAAATAGCCGGGGTGTTGGGTCACGCAGTTCAGCCTCCCCTCCAAAACCCAGCATCGTGTGAGCCGCAATCCGGAGCGACCCAACCCAAGAAATTCCACACACTCTCACCCTAGAGTAACAGACCGAACACTGTCCGTCTTGGTCCTGTTGATTCCTGTCCTCGACGATTTCTGCAGCAAAAATGGTGTCTGCTCGGCATAGCAGCGCCAATTCGCCAGCGGTGCGTAACCCACGCACTATGAGGCATAGCCATCGCAACCATGGGCTATGGGTCCCGCGTCTCTCCACCCCCAGCCACAACCTTCTGCCAGATCTTCACCGATGGGTGCAGCCTCACACTTCTGGCTGGTAACTGTCTAACGTCAGCATGGCGGATTCCACGCCGCAGCCGACAATGGGCCCTCTGACCAGCCCCTCCCTTGACCCGTTCGTTAGGATGCCCCCCGAAGTCTGTGCAATTTTTCTGTCGCTATTGCCAGCCGAAGATATCATTTCTGCATCCCACGTCTCTAGTTTCCTACGGTCCCAGTGCTTAAATGATTCGCTATATGCCCCTCTTGTCAAGCCCAGGCTCAATGGTTTACTCCAGAACACCAATTCGTTTTCAAGAGATATATCCAGCTATACTCTACCTGAGGTCAAAGAGCTGGTCGGCAAGCTTCCTCACATCAGCGCCACAAGTTACTTCGACAATATTGGCTCCATTCGGGAGTTTTTCCTTCGTCAGCACTTTCTTCTGAGGTCCTGGTGTACCGGGAAGCCGCAATTGGTTCAAAAGCTCCGAATGCCGAAAGGCTATCTAGCCTCTGATAGCGCTCGAGCTCCTATCAACAGACTCGTCGTTGACCCCGTGTTCAATCAAGTCATCTCTATGGACTATGTGAGCCGCGTAGTATTTTGGGATTTAGAAACGGGTACAATGACCAAGACCGTTAAGCTGGAACGCGATTCGACTTCGGATGGATTAATGGATCTGAAAGGCAACTTATTGCTGATCGGTACCTGGGTATGGTTAAATCATCTATCAGACATGGCCGTAGCACAAATGCTGATTTAGGGCGCTCCCCCAGGGAACTACGACAATTCACATATGTACTAGGGATCCGCCGTCAGTTCCAAAAGGTCGCCGTGGCTTTTCTACAGCAGCTTCACTCCGTGGCTCCTATCCTATTCGTTCAGTTATTCTAGAAGGTAGTGTGTGCATTATAGGCTCCATTCATGGGGAGGTGGAATTCTGGGAACTACAAAAGAAAGAACAACAGCAGCCTCAATGCGGCACTACCAGAACAACCGTCACGGCCAGAAAAATCCTGGCAATCCCTCACCCGGGACCGTTCTACATATCAGAACCAAACAAGTCATTCCAGACTCTCCACTACAGACGACCCTGCCTCCTGCAATCTGACCGTGGACTCACAGTATTTTCACCCCGGAATGGAGATGCTAACAACTTCCTTGACATTTGGAACTATTCGGCGGAAGATATTACCTGGGAGGATTTCACCCATGTAGCTATCAATGACGGTCTGCCTCGTTTAGATGTGCCACACAATGTGATGGTAACATTTGTACGCGGAAGTAGTGATATTCTGATAGCATTCCCCGGTTCTGGAGTCTGTAATGGCGTCATTAGGATTAACGACTTTTGGAACACCGCTGGGCCCACGGCCAAAGGGACCTTACTTACTAAGGGTTTAGAAGAGGCTCAACTATACAGCCTTGTAGCCACAGGCGACCTTTTCCTTACTCACAGCCATGTGCGGGCAGGATGGCACAAGCAACCAACTCATGAAATGGTACCCATCTAATTGCCTCTTTTTTTTTGCAATTTATGCATATCTAGTTACTAATTTCGGACCATAGGTGGCTCGTCTACATCACATGAATGGAGATCTAATAGTTGAATATGTTGGATACTCGAAATCCGATTATCTCGTCATGGATCCTTGCTTTTTTGTCTCGGTGGAAGCCGATCGGCATACTTGCATTAACGTCGTATACTTCCAACCCAAGTACGGACGGGGCAACGAGTCCAAAGAGGTCAATACCATGAATCCAGAGAATCACCGCCAGCATACTCCCAAGCCAAACCCAGAAAGTCAAGATGCCAACCAAAAGCCTGTCACATTGAGGCGAGGGGTGAAAAGAAATACGAGCACAGCACTCAAGAAGATCACGAAGACACCGAAGCGTCTGCCACCCGGGAGGACCAGTTCGCTAGAAGATAGCTCTACCCGCTCCGCAAAACTAGCAAGTACCAGCCCAGAGATGCCACTCAACAGCGGAAACACTAGAGCTGAGCTACCACGGGAGGTGATGCCCTGGGGAGATGCTGCGATACAAGCCCTCATTAGTCACTCCAGCGATCGTGGTGGTTTGTCAGTATCAGACATCCTTGGATTGGCTTTGTGTTTGGGGCTTCGAGAGATCACGTATGCCTCCATCACCTCGAATTGCTCTTATTCGGGCGTGTTTACGGTCTAACAATCTGTTTATGGGGCAGGGCCGGAGAGGAGGAGGATGTGCTCAAGGAGGTGGGGGACGCTCTATTAAGCGCGAGTCAGTCGGGTGGTACGCACGTCGAGAGAGTGGCAGCCAGCGACGGCACCGATCCCAAATACCGGGTTTCGCGGAAGAGAGGAGGACGCAGGAGCTAACGACACGACTGGGGAAAGTGCGTTTAGCAGAATTATTGGATAAAACAAGGGTCAAATACTCGGGACAATTCCCAAAGTCCAATTCTATTGTCTACCCACACGACCACCACGGGGCTATGGCGGAGCTATGAGAAGCACATCCGCAAATAAATCCGTACCTTACCGTACCTGGTATTCGCGTTGCCGTTACTAAGTAGTTAGCTAAAACACGAGGGCTTATCTCAGGACAGTAAAAAGAATTGTGTACATAGAAGGTCATCCCGAGTGTTCAACCCATGAATCAATAGATGGGTCAAAGGAGAGTGAAGAGTAGTGCGTGCGGAGCAGACGGAGTAGACGAAGCATTGTAAATTTGAGCTTGTATAACCAGCGTCATTGGCCGCCAAGCGACGTGATGCAGCGAAAGTTCCGCAGCCGACAAAAGTCATCTCTCTGTTCCGTACAGAGTGCAAAGCGGTAAACCCTACAGAGTGGGCTACACGCATTTATTCTCCCTCCTTCTCTTCCTCTCTCCCTCTCTCCCTCTCTCTTCAGCAACAATTCTATCTCGCCTCCTTTCTCCTTGGCTCCCTCCATCTCCTCGGCCTAAGGGGGTATCAAATTTCCCGGAGAAACAAAGACAAGGACAATCGCTGTAGCCATTGCTGTTGCTCGCCATGGACATCGTGCTCGAGGTCTGCGACACGGTCTTCTTTGACCAGCTGTACGCCACGGTGTTACCAACATCGTCGAAGATGCTCAATATGTTCCTGGGTTCGTCGGACATGGCTACAAACACCACCTTCTCGAGCATGCCGGCCGCCGCGTATCACTACAAGCCCGCGACACAATATATTACTTTGCAACCGACGGAGTGGGCGTACATGAGCGTGTGGCCGAGGGATAATATCTATAGGCAGTTCATCAGCTTTTCTCTCCTGACATGGTGAGTGTGTACTGCTCTCCACCTCCACCGCATCCCCCCCGATACCCTTATGGCTGCCACGGACTGCATTAAGCAATTGACCTGTCGCTCTAGGTTCTTCGGCATAATCGTCTACTTCTTGTGCTCAACCCTCTCCTACCAATTTGTTTTTGACAAAGCCACCTTCTCCCACCCGAAATTCCTCAAAAACCAGGTCCGGCAGGAGATAACTCAGTCCCTATTCGCCCTCCCGTTCATGTCCATGCTCACTGCTCCCTTTTTCGTTCTGGAGACCCGGGGTTATTCTAAGCTCTACGACGACCTTGAGGGAGGACCGGGAAAATGGTACTTATGGGCACAGTTTCCGCTCTTCATCCTATTTACGGATTGTCTAATCTACTTTATCCACCGCGCCTTGCATCACCCGATACTCTACCGGAGACTACACAAGCCCCACCACAAGTGGATCATGCCAACGCCGTATGCGAGCCACGCATTTCACCCAGTGGATGGCTGGATGCAGAGTATACCATACCATATGTTCCCATTCATCTTCCCAATGCAGAAGTTCTTCTCTATCGCCGTCTTCGCATTCGTCAACATCTGGACTGTGTTCATCCGTATGCTCTCCCTCTCCCAAGTCGCCTTCAATTCACCCCCAAATCCCAGCTAACTCCCCTTTGTCAGACGACGGCGAATACATTGCCAATTCTCCTGTCATTAACGGAGCCGCATGCCACACCCTCCACCACCTCTACTTTAATTATAATTACGGACAATTCACAACACTGTGGGATCGCCTCGGCGGTAGCTACCGCCGCCCCAGCGACGAGATGTTCAGGAAGGAGGCCAAGATGACAAAACAAGTATGGGAAAAGCAGATTGAGGAGATGGAGACGGTAGTTAAGGAGGTCGAGGGAAGTGACGATCGGTCGTACGGCTCGGAGGGGAAGAAGGATCAATAGCGAGGTTTAGGCTAGCGGATTTAAATCAAACTCCCCTTGTTTTTGTTATGGCCTGCCACTGGACTTTTTCTCTGGCGCAACTATCCTCCCCACCCGCCCCTCTAATTTCCCACAGAAAGAGGACCAGAAAAGCATTGCCCCTAATTCTGTATATTCCCTTCCCTCGCATTGTCACTACTCCCGCCTACCTTTGCGAAAAATAAATGATATTCCAAATCCGGTCTCCTTTCCACTCTACTTTTATGGACAACTCCCCTATGTGTTTAATATTATGTTTATATAATCCTAGAGGCTGGTTTGGGTTGGGTGGGGTAGGAGGCGGGGATTAATGGGGACAGTTTCAGTTTCTTCATAACAAAGCCGTAGTGTAACAATCACCCCCCCCCCCCCCCCCCCCCCCCCCCCCCCCCCCCCCCCCCCCCCCCCCCCCCCCCCCCTACCTCCATCCCCTCCTCCCCTCCCCACCCACTCAACCTACCTACCCACCATCCTCTCGATAGAAAAAAATTTTTCCCAAAAATTATATGGAAATTCCTTCCAAATGTCAGGATCAAGGTGAGGCAAGGCGGGAGAATTGGGATAACGGTAATCCTCTTGGTTCCTTTTTTTTTCTTTTTTAAGAGGGGGGTTTCTGGCGCTGAGCTGGGAGCTAAGGGTTAGGTTGGGGGTTGAGGTGTGTAGGAGTTGTCGTTGGGGTTTTCATCATAATAGAATGGATTGGAGGCGGAGGGTCAGAGTTATTCAAAACCCTCCTCTCCCTTGTTTTTAATTTTCTTCCCCTCAATATATAAAATGTATTTTCCGCATTGGTTTTTTTTCCTTCTGAAATACATGTATATACCATGTTGTACTTGTACTACTACATAGTACATCGGACTAGAGAGGAATTGAAAAGGGAAAATAAAAAGAAATTACAGTAGCAAATGCTTAACGCAACCAGAGGTGTTGAACACACGGGGGGAAAAGTCATTTTTTTTGTTGCTCCTTGTTTGGCTCCCGAAAGTAATCCTTTTGTTACAAAAATAAAGACCTTGTTTTACCCATCCTCAATCCTTCCCTCAGCTCTTCTGGGGCCTGCGAGAAAGATTAGCGAAAAAAATAGCCTACCTGGTGGTGGTGGCATGACAGATACACTGTCTAGTGGGAAAGTCCCACTAGACCTCCATTTTGACCTGCGACTTCACAGCATCACCTACAACAGCTTCCTCAACAGCAAGCTTCCTCTGGAACACCTTCAGCCACCTCTCTGGCCACCTCCGCAACAATTTCTCCTCCACGCCCTCGCCATTACCGTTCTCCATCTTCTCATCCCTGAATCCGTTCGCGGGATTGACGAGTGAATCCTCAATGACCCTAAACATTACCTTCTGTTCCTCTCTCTCACGTACAAGCGCCTCATTTAGCATATTGACCTGGTCTTCTGGCAGCCCCTCCTGATCACGTGCTGCGACGATCTGGCGCACACGGTTGGTGACTTTGAAGACGGTTGTGAAGACCATTTCGTATATGTGGCTCTTGGCGAGATTATATCCTTGGCCGTTGTGATAGATTAGAGCCCACTCAACGACCGACATGGGTGTTAGAATTGTGTAGTTAAGTAATTTATCGATGATGTTAACGCCTATGCCTGGTTGATCTTTCCAATAGTCCATGACTGATGTAATAATCTGTCTCCGGGCAATCTCAGATTGCGGGCCAATCGCAAGGAGGTGCTCTTTGCATCGCTCGATGCAGGAAAGGACGTGTGACAGAGACTTTGAGCCAATCGCACATATTGAAGTGACATATGCGTCAGTCGAAGGAATAAGAGGGTCAGAGGCGCCCATCCCCACAGCTTTCTCCTGGATTGAGTTAAGGACGGCTTGGACGTCTTCCTCGGAAGCCTTCGTTCGTAGGAGAGTTATGACCTGCCTGCCCTCAAGCGCATAGGGTGTCTCTGGGTTGGGGGTAAGCTTATGTAAAATGGATTAAGCCTGGCAGGGGGGCTTACCGTCAAAGTTATATTTAAAGTCTGGGGCTTCCTTTTCTTTCGCTTCGGAGATAAGGGCTTGGTACGGGTCTGGCAGCGTTCCTCTGATTCGCTGAGCAAAGCTCAAACGAATCTCTTTCTCTAACGCGCCAACTATGAACGCCTTCTTAGGATGTACATCGGGAAGCTCAACATCGTCACTCCTATAGGACGTTAGATCACCTAAATTCAACTGAATCTTGGCTACTTACCATTCAGTCCATTTCCATGTAAATCCAAAATTGCTGAGATGATGAGAGAACCAATCCAGAAATCTAAAACTCAGTTCCATGTCCATGGAATCTACATTCCTGTATAGGAATCTGATCGCCCTCCCGAGGCTTGGTGCAATGGCCGCTGGAGCAATCTTACAGGCCTCGGTGAGTACAGAGTGGTAATATACTAGCTTGTGTTCTGGAGTGGGTAGTTGAAACAACTGGGAGAAGACTGCATCCACAGCCACGTCCTCAGGCTTCCACGTAGACTTGTCCCCCGCAACCTCTTTCAAGCGATCGAAGGGTGTTGCTCGTTTGATAAAAGTATCTGGGGAGAAATAACAATCGATGTCAATCAGGAACCTTGCAGTTGCGTTACGATTAAAGTCGAGAATATTAATGGTGTCAATCAATGCATCACGTAACAGTGATGATGCAATTTCTGTAGAGGGCGGTACCGTCTCGACTTCCTGGTCTGCATATGCCGAGAAAAAGACCTCGGGAAACAACGGTTTGGGGCCCGGATTGACTGAATTTGGTATTGGAATTTCTGGAAATGCATGTTTCGTAGCATCTGCTAAGGGATCCTGTCCGTCTTCACCTAGTGGCAGCCTCCAGACGCGGGGGATACAAGCTAGCTCCCAGTCTCGGCCGGCTTCCGCCTGTAGTTGCTTCTGTAGAAGGCTTAAAACCTGTGGAAATTCAGCTAAGTCGACCCTAGATGCTGCCTGGCGGTGGCAAGAAACGTACACTAACGGGCTCCCTGGGTTTCTTCTCATCAGGGTATGGGTCCACGAGCGCCTCTAGTGCGTGCGGCGTGGATGCGATTATGTCAGTCTTTTCTAGAAGGCTTGCGGCATGTTGTTCGAACCCCAGTGCTGAGGAGGAGAGGACGTAGGGGATTGTTAGTAGAATAATCTTCACAAGCTCTAATCCCAGGCCCTGTTTTCTCTGCTGTCAGCGCGAAAGTCCTCGTTGTTGAATGTACAGCTCACTGACATCTTCTGATGACGCCGTTTGGAGATCGACGGCTCTCGAAAATAGCTCTTCGAGAACCGTGAAGACCCCATCTCCCTCAAAAAGGCCTTGGAGACAGCCCAAGAACCGTAGCACAAGCTTGAATTGTCTCAAAGAGCCACCCTCGAGGTATCCCCTGGCATCGGAGGCAGCTCTGGCAAGCGCCTCCTTAGCAATGTCTGGCTTTTGTGGATTCGAGACAAGAATAACTGCGGCAACGAACGGGATCTTGAAAGGCTGTTCAACGGTCCTAGATATACTTCAGCGGAGGAATATTGAAGACCACAAGTGCCCAACCTACAATTGGAGGATAAGGTCTAGGACGCTGCTCCGTAGTTCTTCATCGTCATAGTTTTCGATTAGTGCCTGTGAAATGCTATAGATTTCGTCCTCTGGCTTCCTCAACTATCATAGTAGTCAACCCTGGGCTAGCTATCACCGTGAGAAGGAGTCCATACAGATTCGGCAATAGAGAGCAGCTGCTTTCTGATTTTGACCACAGGCGGTTCCTCGTACCGTCGACGTTGTGGCCGGCGATCAAAATCATCATCATCTAGAGAGATCAGTGCCGGATCCGCGGGCCACAGGCTGAGAAAACTTACCTCTGTAGCGCCGCTTACGGTTATTGTAGCCACGGCCTCCCCGGCCTCTGTTCTCGTAGTCACCCATAGTTGGTGTTGAATCACGGTTCAGGCAACGCGATGGTTTTACAGATGTCTGAAGATCGCTAAGCGCATAAAGGAGCGCCATGAAGCACGTGATCGCTACCGAGTCTTTACTACATGTACATACATGTATCTCTCTGCGAACACACGCCTCGCACCTCGGATCCTATGGTTTACAAACAGTCGTGTTGTCAGACAATTGCGTGGGTTCTAGCACACTCATTCAAGTCCTGGTGCCTATGCCCCACCTGAATTATATTCGAGAACTTCCGACTTTCCCAGAACCTCCGCGCCATGCTCCGAGTATTTCCTCTAACTGTTATTCGTACGGTATGATCATAACTACATATTGTTGGAACCCTTGGCAGAGCAGCTGCCGCCTCACAGTTTATTCAGTTCTTCTCCGATCGGTTGTAGCGGCGTTCCAACTCCAGCCATCGGTGAGACCCATCCACTTGGTGGAACTGGTATACTGATACCTTCTGGTGAATCTGGAATAATCTCCTCTGGCACATCGGGAATCCTGATTCTCTTGGCTTCGTTATTGTAACTGGCAGGAATAATCTAGTCTTTATCAGTCACATCCTTTCCTGGGGGGGGATAGCGAGTAGCGTTTGACTTGCCTCTACTATTTCGTTTCTGGGGAACTTGAGTTTAGGAATGTCAGCCGTGCTACATGCCATAAGATAGCCGTATAGCACTCTTAGAACGCTCTCATGGGCGATGATCAAAAGGTCATTTCGCTCTCGCTCGAGCTCGAGAATGATCGGCTCAAGTCGAACGGCGAGGTCATGGTAAGACTATAGGACTTTAGCTTATAGTTTGGATGTATTCTTGAGGGCGGTTTCTCTACCTCGGCTCTTGGATACCGGTGGTGATAAGGATCCGCCTCGTGCTTTGCGATCTCATCCGGGTACTCCCTGCGAATTGCCCTCTCAGACATCTTTTCGCAGACTCCTGGATTCAATTGGCTCATTTGTGCTCGTTGTCGAACTTTAAACCCACGCTCCTGCAAATAACTGGCTGTCTCGATTGCTCTACACCTTGTGGAAGTCCATACTGTCAGGGGTCTTAAGGGCTCATCTGAACCACCTCGTGCAATTAGGTCTTGTCTCTCCTGATCTCGATGTCTAGTCAAAGTATCTCCCAAAGATTTAGCGTACGCTTCGCCTTCGGAGGAGAGAGGTCCATCAGCCTTGTAAGAATCCTCCTCGCTTGATGTACCTGCCTGTGACTGCATTAGCAGTGTTACATTCGATAACCTCTATTGAGCGGGACTTGCTCTTGCAAAATACGTTTGTCGGGATTTTATGTGTAAGTTCAGCAGATAGAAAACGATCCGGTTCGACAAATATCCGAAACTAATATTGTTCACCATCACCCTTTCACCTGCGTTTATCATCTGTAGTAAATAAATTCCGTCAACGATGCATAATTCGTGGAGCTGAATGGTTGAATTGCTTTATACCTTGATATAATTGAGGTCAGGTTCATCCATACTCTCAAAATGTGGTATCTTTGCCGCAATTCTCGCAAGGTAGTGCTTGACAGCATCATCAGCATTCCAGCCAAGGTACTGCAAATTGGTATTAGTGGAGATGCTCCTGCTGTCTCGTTTGAACCACAAACTCACGTCTGGGGAAGAAATCTTGACGTTTCGGACATTCTCCTCGACAATCTTGTTGTCATAGCAAGCGGATTCGATAAATAGTGTCTGTTATGGCATTCAGTGGTTTTCTGTCGCGCCGGTAACTGCGAGTCGGTAGCTGTAGCGGTAGAAATTACCTGTATTTCGTAGTCTGCAAAGTGCTCCGCTAGGGATCTGCGCCCTGCAGAAAGTGGATTCACAGCGTCATAAATAGCAACTTGCCCATTGTCATCGTGTAAAAATTGGTACATGTCTTCGAGGCATTTGTTGAGGATCACCTGACGAAGGTGGACTGTAGGCTCTGAAGCTTTAAGTAGTATAATCTATTAGTCTATCGAAACTAGAAAGTGGCTTTAGGGCAAAGAGCAGGGCTTGAGAAACGGAGCCTTTTAGCTTCACCGACTCCTAACGGTTTCCAAAAACTGTGTATAAAAAGCTAAAATGATACTTACCATTAACAAAGAAGTAGTCATCCGGAACATCATTTCCCGGGCCAAGAGTTGCTCTACGGTAGTCGCCAAGGTGAAATACTCGTGTTTTAACCCCTAACCTAAACGTATTACATAGAGTGAGTTAGTATGAGAGAAAAACAAAAATCAGCAGAGGTAATTCAACTTAAGTATACGGACCATCGGAGATATCTTGCTAAAGCCACGGATGTATGACTAGAATACCAATTCAACAATGTCAGCCTCGGAGACCAAAAGAAAGTACCTGGACTGTAAAGATTTTGTTTGCAATTTCAGTAAGAATACTGGGCAAAACATACGTTTTGCCTCTTGCCGGTAAGCCAACGGTCGCGATTGCTATTCTTCCAGAATGGAATAATCGGCCTGACTCTGTACTGTAAAGCTGAGCGGGTGCCAGCTCCGGTTTATCTAAGAGGTCGTGGATAGCATCAACATTGGTACTGGATTTACGTCGAAACGGAGGTGAATGAGCAGCAATATCCGCCGTACTAATTGTTGATAATGCTCAGGTACGGCCACGGCCAGAGAGCACTGAAGTTAGCCCTGTTCCACTGTGGAGTGGGGGTAATGCTAAAGCTGTTGATCGGGTAGCAGCTTGGAAAGCTCGCAGTAGCGGAGCGGAGAGAATACTGTCGAGTACATACAGTGACGTATCCATGTTGAATCTATCGACGCCAATGACGACCGAATCCGTGTTGCGCAGCGGAGCACAGAGCGACCAAGTCTCTGGCAGGGCGGTGGGTACGGGGGTTGTGCTTTGCATCGACACTGCTGATAAGCTTGTTTTCGGCCTGTTCTCCGCCTGCTGGGAACAATGGAATAATGGGAGAGTGCCCTTAGTTGGCGCAGTCCGCAAGTCAAGTTTTAGCTGTATTTGCGTGGAGTCTCCACAGAGGCTGGTTTCGAGGGGCCTACAGACTCCTAGTAGCCACGACGCCGAAGAGGCCGATCAGCAGGACAGAAGAGGCGTTTTTTGGTTTGCAAGATGATTCGCGCATCAACAAAGGCATCCACTGCCGAGAGGCAAGAGCACACAGAGTGCGGGCGTAGTGCAGACTACCCAATGTGCACTGTGGGCCCTTGCTAAGTAGCAGTCACAATAGCTAAACCCCCTCCGCGCAGTCAATTGAACCTGGCGGAGCTGTACGGAGATCTTGTGTCGAGTGCTCTGTTCTCGTAAGGCCATGCACAGAGAGCAGAGTACTGTTGTGTGCACCTCGGTTGCGTAGAATATATCCCTGTCGCCTCAACCTCCTAAAAAATTCCTGAATGGACTCCACACAGCACTGCACTTCCTCCCGAGCCACTGTGCACGATCACCACCCACCGCCTTTGCTGCTACTGTGCAATTACCTGGTGCACTCCTCTTAAGCGGCCCTTATTATACGCCCATTCGGACTGCTGTGTAAGGGTGTTTCCAGCGAGTTTCCAGTATTCTTAGAATGGCGGACGAGAAGCAGTCGTCGCTAGCCTTCCTCTTCGAGAACCCCGTCGTGGTGGCTTTGCGGGAGACATACGTGTCTTTTTCAGATAGAAGAGAGGCACTGGGCCTGTCGAATCCAGGGAACATTGAGAACATTGCGCGGGAGGTTCAGAAGGATGTGTTTCTCAACAACTATACCTTCACGGGGTTGCGGGCGGATCTCACCAAGGCCTTCAGCATGACACCGCTATTCCAGGTTTCACACGCCTTTGCTATGGGGTCTCAAGGCTTACCACCGTATACCTTCGCAGCATTATATGGAACAAGTAAGGTAAGCTCGTGGTGGTACCACCGCAGCGTCACCCGATATGAAGCTCACTCTATTTTCTAAGGTTTTTCTTCAAGGGAACGTCGACAATGAGGGTTCACTGTCGGCTCGTGCGAACTATCGGTGGAGCCCCTCTTTCACGACGAGAGCGAATGCCCAGATAGTTTCCGGCCCGGGGCAAGCTATGCTGCAAGTTGACAACGACTATACTGGGAAGGATTTCAGTGCATCCATCAAAGCTCTCAACCCGTCGATTTTGGAGGGAGGTCTTGTTGGCATCTTTATTGGTAGCTACCTCCAGTCAGTTTCTCCGGGCCTGTCGCTTGGAATCGAAACCATGTGGCAACGACAAGCTATGAACTCGGGCCCTGAGACTGGCATTTCTTACTACGCCAAGTATAAGGGGAACGACTGGATTGCAACCGCTCAACTACAGGCACAGGGTGCCGTGCAGACTACGTATTGGCGAAGACTCACAGAAAAGGTCGAGGCTGGTGTGGACATGAACCTTTCATTCGTGGGGCTGGGCAGGAATGGCGGAGGCCTTCTTGGTGGCGGGCTGCGCAGGGAGGGGGTCACGACCTTGGGCGCAAAGTACGACTTCCGGGCCTCGACATTTAGGGCGCAGGTGGACAGCTCGGGTCGTCTAAGCTGCTTGTTGGAAAAGAGAGTTGCACCGGCCGTATCATTAACCTTTGCTGGTGATATGGATCATTTCAAGGTACGTCGTGCTGTTTGAAGTTCCTCCATTTTTGGGAGCCTTGCATATACCTGGTTCTCAACCTCTGCTTGGTTTTAACTACCAGCCTTGTTGATGGGTCACGTTACCTCAACTATTTTCCGAAATGCGCCCCTTTCATGCTCTCTTAGCTGCCTACTGCATGCCCAAACCTAAACAGTAGGTAGATATGACTGCAGGGTCACGCTGACTTTACTATTTGTCTCTAGCAACAAGCAAAGATCGGCCTGGCCGTCTCGATTGAAGCTGCCGGAGACGACTTGATGGAACAGCAGGAGAAGGCTGCTGGGTCATCTGCGCCTCCACCCCCGTTCTGACCCATTCAAACTTGGTCTGACCGAATGAGCCATGTCACTTTTGCCTCATTTCTCACCTCTAGAAAATAACCCTCCTCAAATATTTTTTCTCTCCAGCTGTCTTACTATCACGTTACCCCCGGCGAATATGATTGCGGGTCGCGATTTGTCTCATATCATAAGCATAATTTCGTCGGCGCGAGATGTTCCCGTCGGCTTGTACGCCCTTTGCACTCTAGGGTAATAGATGACTTCACACGATAGATATCCCTGCATCTGTCTGTTCCATTGGTCATTTTGTCTCCGAAAAAAAAATTACCGTACTCTGTTGTCTTTGAAACCCAAGGCGGACGAGTTGGGTCGGCATATCGGTATAGCGTCTTTGTAAACTGGGAAGCTAGAAAACCCGCGGTTTCGTTTTCTAGAATTGTACTTTAAAAGAAAGGATTTGCTTTCCCGGCGCCTGTTCCGGTGCGGTTCTAAACTGTGCTGCAGGTCTGATGGTACTGTCCCAGGAATCGAAATTAGCACTTCCCTTCTATCGGGTCTCCTCCCAAATAGACGTCCCGCGTATGTACAAAATACTCCATATATTTGAATCCAGCCCTTCCCTCGCACGACGCATCCATCTGCAGCGATATCCAGATCCATTTGCGAGAGAGCGTTTGGGGGGGACACGTTGAGTTTCATGGGCGCAGCCCACATGTAAGCCTCGCGCCAATTCGAGCCCCACGCCAATTCGAGCCCCAAGATCGACCAACGAGATCCAGGAACTTTTTGTTTGAGCACGTCGCTCGCTGGAGGGAGGAAGAGCAGCAGCAGCTTGCTTCGTGCAGCCGGGCGCGTCGTGCACGACGCAAATCTCTGGCGATCCCCAAGGTGGGTGCTAGGCAAACATGCAAAGTGCAAAATGCAAAATGCGGGACGCAAATGCAGAATGCAGAATGCGCAATACATAGGCACATTGGGCGCGGAATGCAGAACGACGCAGCAGCAGGCCGTGGTGATTATCAGCTAAAATATGAGCGACTTGCTCGCCGCAACTCGCTGCATCAGCGACAGCCTGGCTTCCCAAATCCCTACCACGTGTGACGGAAACGGGCGATTAGCGAATCTGGCGTGTATTGTTACCGCTGGTGCTCTGGAGGGCGACGAGAGGCCAGACGGTCTTTTGGCCCTCCTTATCAGGGGGCGGTTCTAGATGGCGGGTCTGAACCTGACCATTAGGAACATTCGCCATCCACCGTTGAAGCACCCGTGGCAAATCAGCATTACCACAGCACGTATCGGGGTGCCGGGGCCAAGGCACTTTCGGGCCCCGCAGCAAGGGCTTTGCTATATCAGGATCACAAGCTTTGGAAAATCGAGCTCTACTTTATTTGGCTTTGTTCAAACCCAGGAGAATCCAGCGCCCTAAGCTAGAGGCCAATCGTGCTTTGTTCCGGCCGCACTAACTGCACCAGTCGTCACGACTGCCAGACAAAGAATGTCTGGGCGGGAAAGCGCTCTCCCTCGCGTACGCTCTCAACTCGTCTTGCTCGCTGATCTGCTAAGGTGGAGGAGCCGAGATTGACGCTGGGATATTTCCCGATTTGAAACGCCTTGCAGGCCTGTCCGCATAAAATTCGGCGGCCCCCAGCAGGCCCCGGCTGGTATGTGTATACAGAACTCTTTGAGTGATTTATGCAGCTGGTTGGTGGGGGGTGGTGGTGGTGGTGGTAGTGGTGGTAGTGGTGGTGGTGGTGCAGGGGCTCTGAACACGCCGTCCGAGCTTGCACTCCAATGACAGTGGTGTAGAGGGGAGAATAAACATCGTCTGCTGCGGAAGCTGCGGCGTTGCCATGATAAGGACCTGACACCAAGGGCAGGCCCCGCACAGTCCACAGCCCACCCACTAGGCTGGCTTAAGCGACCAGAGGTGTCACGGCCAATATTTAGACCAAGAATGGAAGATGGCGTAGGGGACGGCCCAAGGGTGAACGATGACCATGTCGTCATTGGATTGGCATCCTTCCACAGCTCAGGGAATGCGGGTCCGCCGCAGCCGGGTCCCTTATTCCCTTTTGCATGTTCTGAACGGAGTACTTTGCACGGAGCAGCCTCCTGCCCACCCTGCCTGTCCTACTAGTCGAAACGGGGTTCTGGACAGGCTAAGCCGGGGCTCAGCTCACCCGCTAGCCAGCTCTGCTGTTACACGGGCATCGGAAAATCCTTATGCTGATGCTCAGGCGAAAGTGACATGTGAGACAGGTCCTTCCGCCGTGTCACCAGTGCCGATTGCACGAATAAACGTACGCCCGAACCGGTAGATTGCGGTGGCAGACGTCCAGGCCAATCTCCTTGCTGTGATTTCGTAGCCCAAGATATCGGGAGCTGTATGCCTTCATGCTTCCCTGGTTGATGACGGCCGGCGTTTCTCGCCTGGGCTTTGGCGAGCAAGAAGGTTGGGAAGCAAGGGGGATGATCACGCGGGCCAAGTTAGCGTAATGTCCAGTTCGCACCAACAAAAGCCCTCCACCACATTGCCGTTCGGTGGATCACTGACTCGGCCTTGACATTATCAAATGTCAGACGCTCAGTGGTGGGATGGAGTGCGATCGAGGCGGTAGCCAGGAGTCAGGAGCAAAGCAACTGCTTGCCAGAGAGATTGCTAGGGGTCAAAGCTCCGTCGAGCAGTCCCATCTTCACGCCCTAACGAGCATGCGAGATGCAGGTCGGTCGATTTAACACGCAGCGAGAGAGTACCATAGTACGTACTCTGTGCCGACGTGATTCTGCCGCGCCACGGGGCTTCCCTTCCATGGAGAGTGGGTTTCAGTCATTCTACTACGCAGTGGTTTATTGCAGTTAAGCGCTGAGATAGTCTGATTGCCCACTCAGCAATGCGGCAGCTGCACAGAAAGGATGAGTTGCAGCCCAGAGCCATGGGTGCTTTATTTCCCCATGTCGGCCTTGCTTCCCATGACGCAGGAGAACTGGCAATGGGGCCCAAAGGACTTTTGTAATCGCCGCGGTCGAGAGTGCCCGTCTCATCGCCAGAATATATCTCCGTGGGTTGCCTGTCCAAACCCACCCCAAACCGCAAACGGTCCCACACGAAGCGAGGCTACCTGTATGTACTATGTAAAGCACGGATGGCTCAAAGTCTGAGACCTGTCCCGCCACACTTGATTCCGGCTGCGCGCAGGGCTTTGTTCAGATGTGATGGTGGTTTTCCAGTGGCGGGCAGCTTCGAGGAGGACGACTCGCCTCATCGAAAAATAGCTCCCGCCGCTGCAGCTTCACGCTTTCTCGCTTTCTCGCTTTCTCGCTGGGGATTTTTGTCCCATTCTCACATGAGCTGGTGAGGTTGAGACGAAGCCATTGGAACGCAGCCATAAGCGCGGCTTGCTGAGAGCGCGTGCGCCAATCATGCGTGGCATTGCTGCTGAGCGCCTGGTCGTCGACATCATCTCTGCGGAGAGGAGCTGACCGTCCCAGAAAACGGGCCCGCTGTGTTTTTCCTTGTGTTTTCCTTGTGTTTTCCTAGCCTTATCCTCCTCGTACATGCTCCCGTACATGCTCCGTACATGAACGAACCTGAACGAACCTGAACCGCGTGGGACGTTAAAAAGCTAGCCCCTAGAACTGGCTCGTCACCTGCCCCATCCTCCACGCGCGACTCCAAAACGCTACTGGCGAAACTGAACACCCCCTCCCAAGCTTGCGCTTCAGTCCGCCTCCTTCCTTTAATTCTTGCACCTTACCTCACCTCACCAGCAAGAACAGCACCGCAACTTCACCTACCCCATCTACCTACCAACCACTACCTCTTCTACTTCTTCCTCCCCCGCCACGGCCAACATCCACATCGCATTCTTTCTCGGAAATAGCAAGGTGTGTAAGCGACCGGCTTCCGCGCACAGCTCCTGTGACGTTTCTATAAGTGGGTCCCCCATCAGTCGACGTCTCAAAACTGTGCGCGTGCCGCTGCTAGATCTGGAACTCGCCGGTGTCTTGGTGCCTCACCCACTACGTATCTCGGAGGCAGCTCGCAACATCTCAATCGTTCAAACACTGTGCACTAAACTTCTCTTGCACTTCGCGGCTATCTTGTAGTCATCGATTCGGTCGGACGTCGACACTATTCACTCCAGGACTAGACGAACGGTGTCGTCTCAACCGGTGAATAACCACGTCCCACAATTAAGCCCAAGGCCACGACTGCGAAACGAAATCGAGTTCTCAATCGCTTTCTTTTCTTGACAAGGATACGCTTTCACCCAGCCTTCATTTGGTCACCAGAGAAATTCTTCTTCAGGTCAAGAAATCGGATCTTGTCCGGTGGCATTCTCGAGTTTAATTGTCCGCCATCCCGTCACTGACGTACAGCGGTCATCCACCTTAGCCTCAACCCACATCCACCCTTCTGATAGCAGCGTGCGATCCATCCATTCGAGCTCTGCCCCTCGAGCCTAACGCCCTGCTACTTTCTGACGCTTCTACAATATCATCGGAGCTGCCCAAGACGGACTCAATCACGTCTCCCGCGCTATCCCGCCAAATCCTGAAGGCCTCACCTCCATACTCTCGGTAGCATCAGTCACCACCGAATTTGTCCTGGCCTTTTTCAGTCATGTCGCAAAATCGACCAGCAGCGTTTTCAAGTTTGCGGATGGGGGGTAAGTGGATTCTAGTGGGCCACTATATTTTTGTATGCTGTTGACGTACGCGTGCTAACAGTTCCGCTGCCTTTAGAGGTTATCCGTGAGAAAGTACAGGATGGCTTGACTGGGGAAACGAAGGAGATGCAGTATACGCAGTGCAAAATAGTCGGTAACGGCTCGTTTGGCGTTGTCTTTCAGACGAAACTTTCCCCAAATGGGGAGGATGCAGCTATTAAGCGCGTACTCCAAGACAAGCGGTTCAAGGTGTGTAAAACACCAATGTAATCTGAGGGAGCAATCGGTGCTGATAGCTGGCGTAGAACCGTGAGCTTCAGATCATGCGAATCGTTAGACATCCTAATATCGTGGAACTGAAGGCCTTTTATTACTCAAATGGAGAGCGGGTAGGCGATCCTCGTTGCGTCTCGTTACCAATCCATTTGCTTACCCTATTATAGAAAGATGAGGTATATCTTAATCTTGTCCTTGAGTTTGTACCCGAGACTGTCTACCGGGCCTCTCGATATTTCAACAGGATGAAGACCACTATGCCCGCCCTAGAGGTCAAGCTGTATATCTATCAGCTCTTTCGCTCGCTCGCATACATCCACTCGCAAGGGATATGTCACAGGGATATCAAACCCCAGAATCTCCTGTTGGACCCAAATAGTGGCATCCTTAAGCTATGTGATTTCGGGAGCGCAAAGATTCTGGTGGAGAACGAGCCGAATGTATCCTATATTTGCTCGCGATACTATAGGGCGCCAGAGCTAATCTTTGGCGCAACGAACTACACGACGAAGATTGGTAAGTTCCTTCCGAAACCTTATTAACAGCCGATCCGTCAGCTCGTTCGCGCTGAGCCTCAATTGCTGATTATCTTGCGTGGTTGTAGATGTCTGGTCTACCGGTTGTGTCATGGCAGAGCTTATGCTTGGGCAACCGCTGTTCCCGGGCGAGTCTGGGATCGACCAGCTCGTGGAAATTATAAAGGTGCTTGGCACTCCTACTCGGGATCAGATACGTACAATGAACCCAAACTATATGGAACATAAGTTTCCTCAAATCAAACCTCATCCGTTCAATAAGGTATGTCGATTTTCGAAATAGTGTAAATCTAAATATACAACTAACCTGCTATTTTAGGTTTTCCGGAAGGCTACACAAGAAGCCATTGATCTCATCTCTAGACTCCTGGAGTACACGCCTACTCAGCGGCTGTCCGCTATCGAAGCTATGTGTCACCCATTCTTCGACGAACTCAGAGATCCAAACACCAGGCTTCCAGACTCTCGTCACACCAATGGCGCCATCAAGGATCTTCCGAACCTGTTCGATTTCTCTCGGCACGGTAAGTCCTTGCCACTAACGTCACATTTCTCACGCTCACGTTTTCAAATAGAGTTATCTATCGCCCCCGAACTGAACCAGCGGCTGGTCCCGCAACACGCTCGCCCGGCGTTGGTTGCTCAGGGCCTAGACATTGATAACTTCGTCCCACTAACGAAAGATGAAATGATGGCACGACTGGACTAACCGATACTGCATGAAACGCATTACGACATGAATGTTTCTGGCGGTCCTGTTATTCTTTGTCTCTTAGTATGGTTGCCTTTTGCGATTGCCATGCTGGGAATGGTTACGTCTTCACGGCTGGTAACCCGGTGCTCATCTCTGGGCGGTTATCGAATATCAATACATCAACATTCCTGGCGGTTGATAGGGTTCTTTCCGTTTACACAATAGAGTTCTGCAAGTGACGACTTGCTTGGAAATGAACTAGTATAAATCTGGGAAGTCCTGTCAGTGTGTCTCTCGTTTGACGGACTTTTCGGCTCTGCAGTTTCAGATTGGACATGGTCCTCGTTCCCAACTCGTCGGAGCGAAAGGGGTGCAAATGGTCAGGGGAATCGGGGGAATAAGACAGGGAAATTGTGGATTACCGGACTGAATACCCGGCGGCTTATGACAAGGCAGTCATTGCTGTTGGATACGTGCCGTACTCAAAATCGGTTCCGTAGCTGTACTTTTTCCTTTTCGATCAGAACTCATGCATCTCATCAATCTCCTCATTACCCTTTGCGTTTCTTGCTACGGCCGAGTTGGGAATTGAACAAAGGAGCTAAGAAATCGACTGCGGTGATCTTGCTCTCGTGTTTTGTTGCCTAAACGTGGCCAGTACAGGCAGAACATGAATCTTCGTCTCGTCATATCCATCTTGCTATTGGACAGTTTCCTTACTCGTTGCTTAGACTTTCTGAAAGGGGGTGGGGGGGAAACCCCAAGGGAGCTGGATTGAAGGCGATTCGGGCAAGAATCGCTCTTTCCGTTTTAAAGCTCTGGTATCCAACACGTTTGTTTGATTTGATGCATGGATTTGAGAAAAGGAAAGGTCAGCGATTGTCAAAAGAATGCTTTTCTTGTCGCATTCACCACCGTACTTCAATAAAAGGGGCGTGTTCCTTCAATTAAAGATTTTGATTTTAGTTCTTACTACGATGCTCTGACTTCTTAGGTCTCGCCTTGTGTCGACTAGGATCGCTAAAAGGAGTGACTATTTTCCTTCTGGCAAGAAGAGGGAGAAAGAAAAAGATATAGTATTGAAGCTATTGGGGGTCTCAATACTGGGAGTGACTTGGAACGAACGGGAAGATCTACTCGGCTATCCGGCTTGCGTGTTGTATATATATAGACCTATTATGTTATCAAACGTTGGGTCGCAGACCCAGTGTCCGGGCCCCGTTTCATCACCACCTCCAGTTACGGAAATCATCAAAATACCTCAGCCTCCATGTAGTGTAGAGACGAACAAGATGTTATCCCCTTTCTGAAGCTGGTAACTCGCCTCACCTTCAAGTTCCCAGTCTGCATCGTTAATCAATACGAGTATCCCTGGTCGTCTGAGGCTTGGACTTTAGCTGCTTGCTTCCGCAGGAAGCACCACTGCTCAGGAACATACACTGCGCCATCCAGCACGAACAAGTCTTTCCTCTGGTCTTTCATCACGTTTTGGCATAGGTATTTGACAAGAAAGGCAACATCCGCAACAGCGCCCTCCTCGTCCTTTGACGGAACCGAGATATGGATCTTCCGTTGATCTGAAAATAGCATCTCTAGACCTCCACTAACCTGCTTTCAGTACTATTTCCGTAGAGTGTTTGACAAGGGCAGGAAGGGCATACGTGAATTCGACAGTTATTGCGATCTGAGGATCCTTGCAAGCCACATCTTCTGTGGCTGACTCGACCATTTTTGGTGTTGGGCCGGAGAAATAGTGATGTTGCAGGGTTGTTTGTTGGGTTTTGGGCTTTGGGCGCTCGCACGAGCAGTAAGGGCAGCGTCGCTCACATTTTTATAACCTTAGCTTGAGCCTCAACATATAATTTTCTCGGTCCAAGCCACCGGCCTCCCCGTAGATACCCCACGATGGCCAGGGTGAGCACGGATTTTATTGCAGTTGGTGGGAATAGACACCCTTCGGCCGCGGATTGGGATCTGCAATCCGGGCTGTTGGCGTTTGGGGCAGACAGAAACGTTGCACTCTGGAATCCCCTGGTACTTGGCGGTGCCCCCACGGTTTCGTGAGGTATTGCTGACCTTTTTATAGGATGAGGAGCATCGCGGCATAAGCGCTCTCCTCTCTGGCCACTCGGGGAAGGTTAATGTAGTCAAATTTCTACCAACGCAGGGAGCCAGTCAAATCATTATTAGTGGTTCCGTTGACAAGACCATTCGAATATGGCAGAGAGATGAAACCTCTCCCACCGGCTTCTGTGGGACTGCTGTTCTTAAAGGCCACGAGAGCTCGGTCAATGCTATTGCAGTGCATCTGGGGGCAAATATTTTTGCGTCAGGTTCGGCCGATGCTACTGTCAGGATATGGAGAATGGACCTATCAGAGCAGTCTACGTTTGAAGTAGAGCTATTGCAGACAATCAATATTACACCGAGATTCTTCCCTTTAGCAGTCGCTCTTAGCTCTCTACCCGCATCCCCGGGGTCATTCATCTTGGCCGTGGCAGGGACAAAAAACATCATTCAGATCTACGTTGCAAGCTCGGCTGATGAGGGATTAGTATTCAAACTGCAAGCCAGTTTGGCGGGACATGAAGGGTGGATTCGTGCTCTCGCTTTCACGCACGAGAGTGATAGGCAAAGCCATGACATTTTACTTGCATCTGCGAGTCAAGACAAATATATCCGCCTCTGGCGCATACACGAGGGCGAAGAATTACCTCCTGCAATTCCCGCGGGTTCTGACCCCGCTCTGGGAATAGTCGCAAAATCGCTATCGAACAAAGCCCACCGCTTCAATGCTAGCGGGGTAAAACACTCTGTCACTTTTGAGGCTTTGCTCCTCGGTCATGAGGACTGGATTTACTCAGCGTCATGGCGTCCTAACAGTATGGGAAAAGCTCAACTTTTAACTGCCTCAGCCGATAGCTCTATCGCCGTCTGGGAACCTGATGTGAACTCTGGAATTTGGGTGTGCGTTGCTCGTCTCGGTGAAATCTCTACAACAAAAGGATCAACAACGGCTACCGGAAGTACGGGTGGTTTCTGGGTAGGTCTGTGGTCACCAACTGGAGAGACTCTAGCGAGCCTAGGGCGTACTGGTAGCTGGAGGCTGTGGAACTATGATCGTCAACAAGACCTATGGCTGCAAGGTGTAGCCGTTAGCGGGCACGTCAAAGAGGTTGTGGGCATATGTTGGGCTAAGAATGGGAAGTATCTACTCTCCACAGGGTAAACCGTACGATTTGGTCCAATGCCTAGAAAGAGTACCTAACGTCCATAGATCTGACCAAACGACAAGGCTCTATGCCGAATGGAAGCGAGGGCGGAAACTCTCCTGGCATGAATTCTCCAGGCCCCAGATTCATGGGTACGACTTGAACTGCTTAGACTCTATAGGAAACTCGCAGTTCATATCTGGTGCTGATGAAAAGCTCCTCCGTGTCTTCAATAAGCCGAAGAATATTGCCTGTCTTCTGGAGCGATTGTGTGGGATTGAAGAGTCGGATTCAGAAGAGCTGCCGGATGCAGCAAACATTCCAGTGCTCGGGCTTTCCAACAAGGCTATCCAAGCCGCTAACGATGACCAGCCAATAATGAACGGTGGTGGGTCTCGACAAGAGGCTGTGGGCCCCAACCCTGCTGTCCATAATTTGGTCCATGATCTCGAGCATCCCCCTCTCGAGGATCACTTGGAAAGGCACACGTTATGGCCGGAGAGAGAGAAACTGTACGGACACGGGTATGAGATATCAGCCGTAACGACTAGTAGCGATGGCAGCTTAGTTGCGACAGCGTGTAAGGCCAGCTCGATTGATCACGCAGTGATCCGATTGTTCGAGACGAAAGAATGGCATGAAATCAAGCCGCCACTTGTTGCTCACTCCTTAACAGTTACTAGCTTGTGCTTCTCTGAAGATGACCGGTTCCTGCTAAGTGTTGGCCGAGACAGACAGTGGGCTGTTTTCGAACGTGAATTAACTCAAGAGGGGCTGTATAAACTATCAAATTCGAATCCAAAGGGGCATTCCCGAATGATTTTGGATGTAGCGTGGGCCCCAATCCAGGCAGGAAGGGCATTTGCCACGGCCGGCAGGGATAAGTCAGTGGGTGTTCCTGCTACAGACGCCAGAAATGGATCTTGTGCTGACAAACGCACAGGTCAAAGTCTGGAGCGCTAAGGAGGCTCTGTTCGGTCTGAGTCAAACGATAGCTTCACCAGTATCTGTAACTGCCGTTGATTTTCTAGGGACTATGGTCAGCGGGCAATTGTATCTTGCATTTGGAACCGAAGCCGGTGGCATACATGTGTACAGGTCAAATCCTATAGATCTTACATTTACTAACATCTTAGTCTTTGATTCAAGGTTTGTAGTTCCCCCCTAAGAGTGTCATGAAAAGCTACTTACGTTAGGTTATAGCATTGCTCCATCGATGGCTGTTACGCAACTATCGTGGAGGCAGGAACAGCTGACGGTAACACTTAATGCAAGCAATGGGGAAAACGAGGCCGTTGTAGAACAAAGTGCGACAACCTACAAGCTCGCAGTATCAAGCGAGGATACTTCGTTGAGGATATATTCTATATCTCTAATCTAGGATTTGAAGCCAGCCTGACGCCCTCGTTTAATGCATGAAACCTTTCTCCGAGAGCTATTTGTTATGAGACTAAGATAGGGGGCGTTAGTAGGGTTAGGAGCTCCTAAGAGATGAGTTTAGATAGAAAATGAATTACGGCAAGCCCATTTCCAAGGGGCTCCCACAATCACAAAGCCTTCTCGTTTCCGTAGCCGCCGAATCCGCCAGTATCCTCGTAAGTCCTCCTGCTCCTATAGCTACCCCTTGGGCCTCGCTCCTTCATATCTTCTCTTAGCCAGCCCAGAACCAACTCCCCTAATAAACTATTCCCGGACCTAATAACCGGCGCCGTGTTTGCACAAAACTTCTCCATAGACCCCCACTCCTTCACCCGCCCCAGAGACATGTGGATCAGATGTGTCGGCCACTGAGCCAGGTTATCCAGGATGTGCGTCGCGTACACAATCGTGCATGTCCGTTTCTCCGTCTCCCGCTTCAAGAACTCCAGGAAGCTTGTTCGGATGGACAGGTCGAGGTCAACGGTTATCTCGTCGAGGAGAAGGAATCGCCAGGGCCGTAATAGACCCATCGCGAGCTGCACACGGCGCCTTTCGCCATCGCTGACGGCATGCATACGCCACGAGAGATCGATATCGAGAATCGAGACGAGCTCGTCACGTCGCTCAGGATAATAGTCCCCGCCAACTGAAGACAGAAGGCTGGGGACATCAATATCTGTGCGGACAATGGGATTGAGGACCCATTCCGGACCAAGATATGTCACGCCTTCGAGGCCATGCTTAAACGGGTCAACGCCCGCGATGCTGATTGTGCTTGTAGGGGCGAGACGTTTGCCTGAAAGAAGTCGGAGAAGAGTGGTTTTGCCAGCACCATTGGCTGAACGGACAGGTTCATTAGTGAGTTCCGCAGCTAGAGGGAATTGGGGGCTGTACTATACCGCCTATTAAGAGGGCGCGGCAACGGGGAGGAAGATCGAGAGTGATATCCTGCAGACCGATGGTGCCATCGGCAAACCTGTAGCTCAAACCGCGAACCTCAATTGAGGGTGCAGCGGGTTCCCGCCTTGCATCATCTGAAGCTGCCATGGATATCTAGGAACAGGCTTGTCCCTTATGTATTGCATGCGAATAGAAATGAGTTCTGTGGTTGTCCAGAGTAATTATGTGTGTACGGCTACAATACGACGACCGCGTACCACCTTGCAATGCACCGTAGTAGCGGGGTGACGAGGGGTATCTCCAACCCAAATTATCACTACAAGTGGTATTGCTCTCGTCACTACTCCTATGAATGATCCGCCAACTCATGCAAATGGCTAGAAAGCCTCCATCTACACCCCTCATAGCCATAATAGGCGCTACCGGGACCGGTAAATCTCAAGTTCGTCTCTCCCTCACTCCTAGTCGAAAGTTGACTCACCACTGCGCCTTACCAGTTGGCCGTTGAGCTAGCTACAGAGCTCAATGGCGAAATTATCAACGGGGACGCAATGCAGATGTACGAGGGCTTGGAAATCATAACGAATAAGATGTCTTTGGACGAGAGGAGAGGTGTACCGCACCACTTGCTGGGCTGCATTGGTTTGGGCGACGACCCTTGGACTGTGGCCATGTTTACCCGGAAAGCCCTCGGGATAGTATGCTTGGTTGCTCCACTCACGCTGCCGTGGGCTTGCTAACTTTGTCCGGTCTCAGATCAAGGAAATTCGGTCAAGAGGACGTGTCCCAATCCTTGTTGGAGGAACACACTACTACACGCAATCCCTACTATTCCGGGGGTCGCTCCTCAACACAGAACATTCCACCCGCGGCGTTAGCAGTACGGCCACCTCGACGACTGGCCATCTCAATCACAACGACCCAATATTAAAGGGTCCGACGACAGACATTCTAAAGCGGCTTCGAGAGGTGGATCCTGTCATAGCGGATCGATGGCACCCAAACGATCGCAGGAAAATCCAAAGATCGTTAGAAATATACCTGGAAACTGGAAGACGGGCATCAGATATCTACGAGGAGCAGAGTAACCGACGCAAGGCCTTATCGAAGGCTGTAAGCGACTCCGAAGATAATCAATATCTTTCTGATAACGACGGCGCTGCCGGATTGGGGGGCCCTGAAGACCCCGAAACCGCAACCTCGGAATCTGCTCCCGGAGTTCGCTTTCAGTCCCTGGTTTTCTGGATCCACGCTGACCATGAAATCCTGAAACCACGTCTCGACAATCGTGTGGATCAAATGATCGGTAAAGGGCTGCTGTCGGAAGTGGAATCTCTACAAAACTACCTAAAAAACCAGGAACGCCAAGGGAAACTCGTTGACCAGACTCGAGGCATCTGGGTTTCCATAGGCTGCAAAGAGTTTTCCCCATATCTCACAGCTATAGCATCAGGTGAAGCCAGTAAAAAAGAGTTGGAATCACTAAAGCGAGAGGCCGTCAGCCAGACAAAGGCGGCAACTAGGCAATACGCAAAGAGGCAGGTCCGCTGGATCCGCATCAAACTAACAAACGCCATCTCAGCCGCCGGAATGACGGAAACCACTTTTTCCCTCGACGGCAATGACCTAGCCCGATGGTCCGACAATATCTCAACCCCTTCCCTAACCATCGCGAAGGCGTTCCTAGCGGGTGACACCCTCCCTGATCCAGCCCAGGTGTCTCCCACAACACAGAAAGTGCTGACACCAAAGCGGGGCTATGACTTAAGCGATCGGAGGGACCTATGGATAAAGAGGACGTGTGATGTTTGCGGGAAGGTTGTGGTTACGGAGTGGGATTGGGAGATGCATGTCAAGAGTCGGGGACATAAGAGAGCTATAAGGAAAGGGAAGAGAGTGGGGGAGAGAGTAGTAGATGAAGGGAGTTGATGTGGGTCTCTGCTCCCTACGGAAATGCGTTTCGGGCTCGACCTAAAGCCTTCCTTCCTTCCTTCCTTCCTTCCTTCCTGTTTACTCAGTCTAAGACAACCTCAGCACTCTTGCACCTCAAAGTTTTCCCCCCTCCCCTCCTCCAAACGAGCCCTAAGGGGGGAAAAATGGGGTAAAAATATAACAACTCAAAGTCTAGCTAGCAAATAGATAGGCCCAATCAATTCCCACCACCACCATCAAAACGCCCTTTACGTAGCTATTTATACAACTATGATGTCAGTTGATTGCGGGATATATTCATGCAAATTCGTGCTCTGAAGGGATAGTCTCGCGGGGGGAAAAAAATCGTGGAACTGCTATGCCAGGGTAAGAGGAAGTGGAGATGACAGAGGCTTGTAGGGTTGCCCCTTATATATACCATCAAGAGGGTTGGTTCTCTGTAACGGGGATTGCTCCTTGCGTTTTCGAGCCTCAGTATCTTGAGGAAACCCATTATTGAACAAGGTTCCTCTGGTTAAGCCCAAGTCAGTTGTGCACCAGTTGGTACAGAAAATCATTAATTCCCATATTTTTCATACTGGCTCGTATTAGCTACACAAAGGTACAATTGGGGAAGCACCCCGCATACTAGCTTGTAATTTTGCGGGGGAGCCAAAACAAACCAAAAGAAACTCAAACATTCAGCAAAAAAACAAAATCCGATGGAAAATTAATCATGAGATCCTCTATGAAGAGGAATTTTCCAGGAGTTTCAATGTCTCTAAGTGACCCCTCTAACCGCGAGTACCGGAGCCATCTTGATGAAAAGAAAAATGAAGCCAGCTCTAGGAAAGGAGAGAAAGGCAACCTGCGCTTTCAAACTCCTCAGTACCAATTAAATCATCCTATACCTCTTAAAGACCAGAACGCTGGTGACAACCATTAACAAAATGACACCGACAATGCCAAAGAACCATGATAGGCCATCGCTGTTACGACCCGGAACAGGAACATTCATTCCAAAGACACCACATATCAGGTTGAGGGGGACGAGGATAGTCGCCACCAGTGTGATTTTTGAGAGCACCTCGTTCGCACGATTGCCAGTGGCAATGCTATTGACTTGGATTTGCGCCAGGTAGTTTGAGTGGGAACGTGAAAGCATCTTTTCGAAGTGGTTGAGATTCGACATCATCGTTACCACGTGGTCCTGAACGTCGCCGAGATAGAGGCCAATGTCGCTCCGAGGGGTCACTTCATACTGCTCATTACAGCGCTTTGCAAAGCCCTTAATGACGTCCGCCTTACCACCTAGAAGTCGCATAATTGCCATTACTTTCTTGCGACACAAGCCGATTTGTCGTAATAGATTTGATGCGTCATCTGAGCGGGCTGTGAAAACGCTGTCTTCGATTTGGTCGGTCTCCTTTTCAATGTCATTAATGCTCGGTCCAAAACCGTCAACAATATCATCACTATTTTCTGTTAGTGACCCCCTGATGAATAGGCGGCGTTTGATCTGATGCATGACTTACATCAAAGCGTAGCAAATCCAATCACTACCCAAGGCAGTAGTATCCCTGAGTCTGCCAATTCGCTTCCTCACGTTTTGCGCATGAGGGTTTTGGCTGAATGAGAAGCTTAAAATACCCTGCCGAAACACAACGAGATAGACCATAAGGGGCTCCAAGTATTCCTCACTAGCCTTATCTACCTGGCTGAATGAGCGGAAACAGACGAAGTAGTACCGTTTGAAGAGTTCAACTTTCTCACGGGTCTCTCGTGTCAAAATATCTTCCAATGTGAGGGGGTGAACCTTGAATGCCTTGCACATTGCATGGATCTCATTCACAGTTGCGTTGAGGGTGTCGACCCACCATACCCCGCCAGTGACCGGTAGCTCGAAAAGGTCGCGGAATGACTCCCCGGGCAGAACAAGATCTCCGAGGTGGGCCGTGTGAATAGAAGTATCAATTTCAGAGGAGAAAAAGGTGAACCTATTAGGCTCCAAAAGGCTCCCCCGGCCTCTAGATACGGTGCGCTGATGGTTAGGACCAGCCTTCTCATCGCAGACGGATTGAACGTCAATGGCACAACTTGAAGCGCTCCTATCGGATGAGTCCATCTCAGGAGTGATGATTGTTGGCACATTTGCTGACGAAGACCCCTTCGGGCGAAGGTCGGCAAAGACCTTTCGGGGTTGGCTCTGGGAGCTCAAGCTGTAAATACGGTTCCGTGTCCCTAGGGCATGATCTCGAGAGTCTTCAGCGGCAAACTCTTCCAGTGCTTCGAAATCGATAGTGTAGGTAGTTGTTTTCTCCTCTGGTGGGGGAAAGCAGACGTCACCTTCTCCATCAGAAGGGTGTTGGTCATTGCAAAGCACCGGGGCATTGTTGACAGTTCCTTCAGTAAAAGTTGGTCGACGTCGATAAGAAACATTGGAGGCAGTTTGGTTGAGATCATATTCAGATGGGACTCCGCTGTTCATTGTCTCTGCTCGCTCACGGCGTCGGGGGTCTGCGAATGCATCCACGGAGTTAGGGCGGGAACTTGACTGCGACGAAGTGGATGAGCTTCTCGACGCCCTCCCCCTCTCATGATTGCTAGCCCGAATTGTCAATCGGCGTGTGATTGTTGGACTGACTGACCCCCTCCGTTCTATCACCGTTACTTCGACTCCCGGTTCCAGGAGAGATCCATGCCCTTGCGGGTTATCTTCGTCGATTGCCTGCTCCAAGTCTCCGGATGTGTATGCAGCACGCCTAAACTCTTCGGTTACGTGGGACAAATCTGTCAGCAATGAAGGAAGCTCGGCATCGCCGCCGGTATGAGCATTGCTTGTATCCGCTCTGGGAAGAGATGATGGTTGGAAACGGTGATCGTCCAGCTCGGGCGCCGGGGTGCTGTAACGGGTGGGAAAATCCGATAAGGGGGAATCCATTGCTATGGCGGAATAGCTCTTTGTTAATCGTGAATCCCTTTCAACAATTAGCAGGAGTCCAGACCAAGATTTCGCACAAGGTGTATTATACCGCCCAGGCCCAAAAACGTTTCGACTAATTAGGGGCGAGTCGCTGACGAGCGCTCACCGCGTGGGTGTACCCAATTTGATACTCGTAGGGACACTTGATCCCCACAGTGCACCCTGCCCTTCTTCAATTTTGGTACCAAGAGATATTCCTCAGCTTTCCTACCCAGAGAGTAGGAAGACAAGAAATATTCGGCCCAGAACGGTAGGATTGTTAGGCACCGACCCCAAAACCCAGTTATGGAGGCTTCTTGTCGCCTCCGCTGTAGACCCAGAGTTCTGGGCCAAGAAGAGGTCGGATGAAGGAGAACTTTTGGATAGGTCCCGCCAACTTGCTGGTTCTTAAATAATTACGGCGCCGAGGCGTCGGTATTGTGGCTATTGATGGTGGTAAGAGGTACTGCTACTGCTAAGATGGCAGGACTCCCAGCTCTTTGTGCGTGGATTTGGGACCGGTGTTGCGAGGCACGACGAGGTTGCGGCGAGGGCAAATAAAGAGCGGTGACCAAGTGCTAACCGCGCGAGACAACGACGACACAAGGAAAGTCTCCTCTTTCAACAGCTTCAACGACGCTCGAGCCGAACAAGGCAACAGCAGAGGAACGGGCGATGGAAATGCGTATGGTTGTTGGGGGAAGTTGCTGGGTTCAGTGCACCGTAAGGTGTTTAGAGCAGAGTATCCGGATACTGCACAGAGCAGAGCGTCGAGTTGTTGGGGAAGAAAAAGAGGTTGCGAGTGGCGGGGGGAGAGTGGGCCGGATTGGCCGAATTGGCCGAATTGGCCTCCGGGCACAAAATCGGGTCTCTCAAGGTTTGCGCAGAGGCTTCAAGCAGCAAATCGCGCATGCATCGCATCCTGCAGTCACGGCCAGTCAGCGGGCGTTCTCAGTTCCAACGCCAATCGGGGAAGAGGAATGCATTGCAGGAGACGTGAATGCGCCCAGCAAGCTCTCCTGCAGAGCTCAGAGCTCCAACAGACAAGCATACTTGTATATTGTACACGTACACACATACATACATGCTCTGTGCAGTATGTATCGGCACGTATCGGTATGTATCGGTATGTTGTCCAGCATCAGCATGTATCTTAATGTATCTCACAGCTTTCACCCGAATTACGGAGCAGGGCTCGGCCCTCGCTCTCTCGTACAGAGTACTTGTGAACCACGTACCCGTACCGCACTACGTACCACATAGTACATGTTACATGGTACATGTGCAGTTCTGGTGTGAGGGTCACGTGTAGGGCTGCAGAGGCCAGCGAGCAGCATCAAACAAGTCTAAACCCCGTCACCGTCACCGACACCGACGCTTGCCTGCCATTCATTCCCCCCGCACGCAGCAATGGCAGAGGAAATTCTCGAAAAGGCAAAGGACGTACTCGATGGCCAGATAGTTAGCCATCTCCTCCTTCCCCTCCTTCCTCTTTTCGTCGCACGTGCGCCAGCTAATCCTCCTAGGACTTTGAAGGCCAACGACTTGCCGACTCCCTCACCACAGCCCTCCTCTTTCTCTCTGGCGTAAGACCACATGCGCGCGTCACCTGCCAAATACCCGCTGACCTCAACAGGTTCTTGCGTTCATAGTCGGCATCGTCACGCAAGAGATCTACTTGGCGTCTTACATAGGGTTGGGAGGAGTGGCTCTGACGTTTCTGGTCGTGTTGCCACCATGGCCTTTTTTTAATCGGAATCCGATACAGTGGCTACCGCTGCAGAGGGGAAGTGGCAGGCCGAAAGGCGTTTTGGGCACTGGAGGAACTGAGGTTGATGGGAAGAAGGTCGTCATTTGATCTCGGATGGTGTGACCAAGCTGGGAGCGACTGTCAGAAATGTGTAGCCTTACCCCACTAAAATACTGCATACTAGCTAGGAGTCTTAGTAGCATTAAGTGCAGGTGTCCCGCGGCTGTAGGCATCCAGGATGGCCAAATCCATTTTCCGCCAGGGATAGCTATCAATGCTCAATCTATCGGATGCTTCCAGCACATCATGGCCATCGCGTCAAACTCCAGCTACGGAGCAAATGATACTGCCGCTCTTCTGAAACTGCAGTCTTTCTCGACCACATTCTAACATTATTTCATTTGGTAGACTATGTGAATGATGCCGAAATCGCTATCGGCGCAGCGGGTTCGTCAATCATGAGCCCTGCAGACCCGCGACCTTAGTGAAGCTCCTCGCAGCCGGAGGGCAGCTCCCAGTCCACCGTCGGGACCTCCCGCGTCGTCCTCCCAACCCCCGCCCCTGTATCAGCGGCCATACTTCTGGAACTCCCAGTCTCGATTATCTAGTGGGCAGACCTGCCGAGTCTTGAGCCAACGAGAGATACAGTGGAAGTGAAATGCATGCTATAGCTATCAGTAGTTACCTAAGTATTTGTATTTGACTGGACACTCACGTTACAGATGCCCCACGCAACAGTGCATTCCTCACTAGTAGCGGATGCTTGATTGGCTTGGCATTCAATACCTACGAGCCAACAGTACCCGTCAGCCTTAGGTCGAGCTAATATAGCAGGGGATTTCACAACTCACAGAGGTCCATTATGTGGTTTCTGCAGATGGCGCAGTTGTCGACAACTATGTCCCAGGCCCACAGGGCAACAGCATTCCACTAAGCTAGTTAGAGCCATGCAAGCAAGTCAAGCACCCTAAAGAGTCTGCGTACCTTTTTCACTTCGAAACGCTTCTTGCTCTCTATCGCCCCCTCGGAGGCAGCTGACTCGGCCTTCGAGCCCTTCCCAGGCGTCTTGCACTTGGTCTTTGCCGGTGCGGGGGGTGTATCTGACATGTCCACGTCTGCCATGCTTCGTATGTGTTGAGGATCGGGCAACGCAGCTAGATGTCGCGGGCGATGGCGGGAAGTCCTGCTGTTGCTTCGAATCGGCAGACCGCAGAAGAGTCGAGGGCGACGATGGGCGTAGGCCACGTGGAAAACGCTTCGTCAGGCGGTTACCAGACTGCAAGAAAGCGGAGCACGGCTCGGGCTGTTGTTGTTGTTGTTGTTGTTGTTGTTGCTGTTGTCGTCGTTGGTGTTGTTGTCGTGTTGCACAGGGTCGTTGGGCCTTTATGATATATATATGTATATAGGCTCTGTGTCCAGACAGAGTACAATATTGGACAGAGGGTATTGACACCACCCTCTCGCTTCCTTCTAGCACTTCCCACCGCTGCTAACACTGTGTCTCCCACTCGGTCCTCGATAGGACGGTGAATGGCAGCGCCGTGATCCCATTCTTCATCTCCATCCAGCTCTGCCCAGCTCTGCCCAGCTCTGCCCAGCTCCACCCCGCTCTCTCGTCCCGCCCTCATCTGCCATCTGCTCAACCACACGCCCCGCCCGACTCCATCCCGCTCATCGACCGCAAGAGACATGCGCAGCATCAGCTGTCCTTCATCATTCTCCCTCTCGCTCCGTAATACCGCTGTTGCTCCTGCTCGACCGTCATCGCGACCACCATCACCACTGCCGTCTCCGCCAGGCTTTCCATCTACGCCCGCTACTCCACTCCCGCGTTGCTCGCCTAGATCGGTATTTCGATAGCAATCTCCAGCCGCCGCATCAACCCGAAACATCAGTCGCCAAACCTTCCGCGTATATCTCGTTCCCTTCCAGTTCTTCGTAGTTGACACCCAACGTTTGTTTGCGATCTTTCGGCGTCTCTAGAGTCTGCGTATATCGAGTTTCTGGTTATTTCCTTCGACTTTACATCAGGCTGCCTATTTATTAAGCCACCTCTACGACCATGTCGAATCTAACGAGTACACCGCCTCCAAAGGGTCCTCGGGGCAAGCACCGTCACTCAAGAAGTGCAGTGGGGCAAATAGAGCCATCACACCCCCAGAACCCTCCCCATTTTCGCCAAACCCTCAACAGCGCCCATCACCGCTCCAACCTCAATTTTTTGTACGGGCTCACAGATCCATCAGACAATGACAACCAGAGCTCAAGTCTCACGGATGGCCCAGCTACACCACCTCGCACTCCAAAGCCGAGAGGTGCAGGTGGAAACATGAGCGATGGCTCAGCTATCGCCACAGCCCCACCGAAGCAAAGAAAACGCACGAATATACGATCCAGAGACGTCCGGACATCATCATCGCCAGCCCTCCAGAATGAAACCACAGTCCCGCCGCTTACAGGGCCCGCCCGAAGCACCCCTCTTACACCCAGCAAGGCTTCGAATACACCTTCCAGGGCAGCCTACGCCGGACCAACTTTCCATGCATCTCCAGCACCCTCTGCTCTCCCCCTACCAAGCTTCTTCTCTAAATCGCTGCCACACTCTGGAAATAGCCTACAGGCGATGTTAGAGCGAGAAGGATCAGACAAAAGTGATGCCTCGTCCAGTCGGGGCAGTCCCCCACCCCCAGTCGAGCGTCAAATCACGGAAGAATCACCACTAGATATTTTCTTCAAGGCAGATAAGGAGGAAAAGGCGAGGGCGCGACGGAACAACGCCGGTCTAGGTCAATTCGACAGTCCCGGTTCAACTACTGCGCAACTCGGCTCGCCGTCATACCTCCGAAGTCCCTCTACTCCTCTATTCAACGGGCCGCCGAGCCGCGATACTGCCACCCCGGAAATATTCGCTATGGACTCAGACAGTGGGTCTAGCTCTAGAAAGCCTTATGGGCCCGCATTTTCCACGCCGTATGGTGAACGAATCAACACAATCCGGTCAAATAGACCACCATCTTCAAATAGCATGGTCGCTCAAAGTCCAAGTCCCTCAGACGAGGAGCTACTCAAAGCCAAAACACAGGCTCTGAAGGATCTCCTTTTCCTGCCGCCGCGACGCCCTCCGGTGACGTCCCCACAGTCGGGTAGGTCAAGATACTACTCTGATGGTGACGGTCGTGATGATTCTAGCGGCAAATAAGGGAAGAAGGGAAGGGGGAAGGAGAATCAAAGGAGCTAGTCGGGATCCTAAGAGGGAAAGATGTTGAAATGGGGTTGCTCTTGTAGGTGTGTTGGTGTCCGTCCCCTAGATCCTGGGGGGCTGATTTGAACTTTTTGTTCCCGATTTATCGTTGTTTTCAAGTACCTAAAAAAAAAATTGGCCCAGAGCCAAGAACCAAGAACGCAAAAAAAGTTCGTTTTTTGCCCATACCTCCCTCCCGCCCCTCGTGTAGCTATACCCCACCTGTCGTTACTCTATAACTTTTTCTGTTTAGCATGACGCAGATGTGTGTGTGTGTGTGTGTGTATACAATACAAATAAAAATACAAATACCGCTCACAAGGTTTCTCTTTTCTACGTGGCAAAAAAACAGAGAACGCTAATTGCAGTGGTTTTTATAACAAAAACCCAAGAAGCCCCTCTATCATTGTTCCCCTCCATCCTGCTTTTGTTTCTATTTTTATTTCTTCCCGTGCGGGAGGATCTTAACCGCGTCCTTATTGTAGATATAACTCGCTCCGCTCCAGATTGTCGTTGTAGCTACGATATATCTACCACGAGACATTAGCTACTACTCATTTCTTTCACTGGTGGCGGTGACAATAATGAGGTGGGGGGGGGGGCAGCTTACTGCATAGCAGTCATAGCAGCAGAGATATCGATAGTCGATATCGTAGGTATCAGGGGCTGAGCAGTGGAAGCGCCAATTAAGACGAGTTGGAGGAAAGTGTTAATCTGTTAACAGGGAGTTAGTTGTTTGCAGGAATGAGTATTTATAAATTCGAAATTTTGCGTGCCAGGATGGTTAATGGGGGTTCAAGCTTGAAACGATCGCCAATTCTCAACAGCGTTTTTGTCCTCTAGATAGAGACAATAGCTGTATTTGGTCCCCATCACCTTGGTAGTGGAATAGAAAAAAAAATTGAAGGGGAGAGGTGAGGGGAGGAAGATGTACTTTTGAGATAGTGGTGGGGTGAACTTCAGCGCTGGGGAGGGAGAAATCCCAGTATCTGCTGAATGTTTTTGGAGGGGGAAGGGAGATGTAGCGATAGTAGATTGCAGCAATTCCAAGGCCAATATCGCGTCCGAGGATTATGGATGCGAGCCAGACTAAGACCTCATTACAATCAGCAAACCCAAACAAACCCCTTTCGAAAGGGCATTACTCACCAGGCAGACCCCCCTTAATGGCCAAGCAAACCGTCAGAACGGTCATAAGCGCCTTATCCGCCATCGGATCAATGACCGTCCCCACAACCGTCTGGAGTCCCCACCGCCGTGCTATATATCCGTCAACAAGGTCTGTGATCCCGGCGTAGGCAAAGAGAGCGAGTGCCCAAGCATGTGCGTCCTGGAGGATCAAGTAGCCAATCATAGGCGCGGAGAGGAGGCGGGAGAAGGTGAGGACGTTTGGGAGGTTGTAGATGTTTTCACGGAGGGGGCGAGCGGGTGCGGCACTCGTTGGTGGTGCGGTTCTGAAGAGGTCAGCGAGAAGGTTGGCGACAATTCCTATTGGGAGCCTTCCATGTGGGTAGTTGGGAACAAGAAAACTCGCGGAGAGTGTAACAGATATAAACTCACCCCTCACTATCCTGTAGACTCTTCCCACCTTTGGCCCCCGAGCCTAGCCACCTAACCCTCATCTCAGGAACCCCCCTCCACCTCCACCGCTCCAGATGCCTCGACCGTTGCAAGTCCCTAGCCACAAGAAATAAGCAACCGCTCCCCAATCATCGTATCGTAAGTGCGTATCAAAGAATCGCGCCACAATCTCACCTCCGTATGGATGCCTTAGCCACCTCGTGGCTCACCACTCGGGGACTCACAAACCACCTCGTGCATGTCACGAATGGACACGCTTGGCCATTTCCCATGCGACACAACTGCTTACTCACAACGGCTCCTCTCAAACCCCATCCAAAAACCGCCCCCCCCCCTCCAACACGCACGGCGGCCATCACCATCATCCCAGCCTTGGCCTTCCCAGTGCCAACGCGAAACCCCAAATGCCCAGACAGCGCAGGCTCTTTGCGCCTATCACCTTCGCTCTCAAGCTAGTCTACACGATCCATCCCAATTCAGAGGTCTTGAATGGCGGTAGTCCTCACCCCAACTGCAAGGGCTGAGGGTTGACGGACTGACGTCCAAACAAACCTCACACCACGCTAACGCAGCCAAAACGGCGTTATCGCCTATCCGACCACGCGTGCGTATGATCGACCGACCGGGGTTTCAGGTAAAATTGGAAGGGATGGTGAGGTGTAGTGGGGAAGAGTGGGGAACAAAGTGGGGAACAAGTGGGGAGGGGGACAGAAGAAAGAAGTGGGGAAGAGCAAAGAGCAAGAGAGAATGAAGGGGGAAAAGAGCTCAAGGCGGGTGAGATACGATTGATCAAAACGTTATATCGAAACGTATATTAAAATATATATATCAAAATATAAATCAAAATATGATTGAAAAAAAAAAAAACATTATAAAGCGTAAAATCCAAAAAAAAAATCCAAAAAATCGTAAAAATCAAAAAGAAAAGAAAAAAGAAACTCGAACTAATATAACGATAATAATGATAACAAATGATAATAAACGATAATAATAATATTTATTATATTTATCTACTTAAATTTACAAAAATTACTTAAAATAAAATGTAAATAAAATGTAAATAAAAATAACAAAACAAAACAAAACAAAGTAATAATATAAATTAAATTTAATTTAACTTAATTTCTACTTATCGAAAAAATACAAACTCTCTTATTAAATACTATATATCGAAATTTTATATATTAAATCATAATACTATTTTAAAGTATATAATTTAATATATATATATATATATATATTTTTTTTTTTCAAAACTAAAACCGAAGTATAGATTTATTTTGATATATTGTTTTGTTCTAAACTCCTAATACCTAAAATAAATCGCTTTAACTTGACTTAAATAAAAACTGAAAAAAAACATATCAAACTAAGTTTTTTTTAAAAAAAAAAGACATATTTTGTAAATAGATAAAACTTGAATTAATGAAAAAAAACACATTCATACTTGAGTTACGAATAAACCAGGAGAGAAATTGAACCCTACTTATATTATGAAATGAGTACAAAAGAAAAAACAAGGCTAGATGTTTTGAGAAAGTTTTTTCCCCAATATTGAGTAAAGGACCATCATTGTTTTGGGAGAAAAAAAATAAAAAAATAGGGAAAAACCACCGCCGATTTCTATTGCATCACTTGTGTTACTCCACTCATCAGTATTCATATCTTAGACGTCGCAGTATATACAACATATCAACACGTTTGACAAGGATTTAGGGCCCGTAAGAAACACCCCCGCAAATCAAGGATCTCACTCATATGGGTTATGGCGTTGACGTCCAGTTTTGCATTGATGATGAGCTTGGATAGTGACCATGTCCAACACCCACATTCCCACTCCCTATTGACCAGAAACCTCCTTTGTCGGGGTTATAACCGGCAGCGTTTTCGGGTCGTGTAGCGGGTATTGTGGGAGCATTACTCCGAGGTGAGTCGAGGCTGTGATATGGACCAGCCGTAGACGCAGGTAGGTAGCCACGACCATAGCCAGGTGGGGGTTTCCCTGAGAGCGCATCGCTAGGATCCATTGCCATCGGTATAGGCCGAAGCTGATGTTGCGGATAATCTACGTTTTGTAATACCCCAATGCCCCGGTTAGGGGCACTGGTTGACATGGCCCCGCTGTCGGCCCCTGTAGGGTCAAGGCGATTGGGTGTCGGGGTATACGGCGCTGAAGCACTGTACGCGGAATATTCATCGACCTTGAGCTGTCCGTGGGAAGGGTTTCTGCTGGTTTGGCCGTAATATGCGTGTGGTATAGATGAAGCTGTGGCGCCTATTCCATAGCTAGATGGAACAGACGAAGGTGGGTGTGTGTCACTGCCGTACGGGGAAAAGCCTTCTGCCCCTGGATATGGGTAACTGCTCTGAGGAGGCTGCGGTTGTGGTTGTGGAAGCTGATACCCTTGACCGTTAAGGGTCGATCTTCTGTCGAAAGAACCGCTATTTGGATAGTTGTAAGACATCTGCGATCCATCGAGCGCGCCTTCTCGAATTTCATCTGGATCATCTATGGGTGCACGGAAATTCTGGCGGGAGGTGAGCTCCAGCCGGGGTTTGATATACCGAAGATTATTGCTTATTGATGGCGTTTCCAGAAGGCCACCCAGAACGTCTTCCACCTTGTAGTAAGAAACGAGATGATGGTGTACACCGTTCACGTTAACGCTCATTGTCTTCTTTACTAAGCCTCCTTCTCTAAAACCGTACGAGTCAACCAAAGATCCGATAAGAGATCGCTCAGTCTCCTTATCAAAGGTCTCACTCTTCGGTGCGGGGGAGGTTGGTGACATTGGCGAATATGACTGTAGGCTTCCATCTCCGCCTTCAAGATTAGACCTTGGGGACGGGTATGGTTCGCCAGGCTTCGTGAGTCGTTTATCTCTCTTGGTTGCTTTCTTTTTCTCTCCGGGAGGAAATGGTTTCTCAAGTTCTCGATAAACAAGGAAATTACCCAGTATTCGGCTTGGTGACCACGCGACTCCGTCCGTCCACCGCTTGATTCCAGACGCGTTTTCCTCGTAGATAAATACACAGCCACTGCGGATGAGCGCGCTCCTCTCGCGGTCGTGGGGACGCCGAGGAACGTGGTGTAGCTGGCCTTGTAGACACGCTTCAAACAGGACTAGGGCATCACCGGTGGTCGCAACGTGACCGATATAAGTGGGATTCAGCGAACCAGTGCCGCTGCTGATTCGGCCTGTCATGATTTGGGGGAGAGCCGGACGCCGAGGGTCCTGACAAACCTGCTTCAATGCAACTAAGATTCAGACTGACGCCCGGAAAGCGAACCTGGCGACCGTCCTGGGTATTTTGCCCTAGGATGAGTTACGCTTCGGAAAGTGGAAACTCAAACGCTAACCCAACGTGAGCCCTAGAGAAGCAGTCGACGGCGCATACAGCAGAGGACGAGAGAGGCTCGCAGTCTGGCGCGACAAGACGAATGAAAAATCAAACTCTCGGGTTGATTGAGGCTAGCGAAAGGCTTTTCAGGCCAGCTGCGAGCGGGAAACTCTGAATGATGGACGCAAATCGTTTGGAAATTAGATTGCCGCGAGGGCGAACAGAATGAGAAGAAGACTCGAAGAAGATGCACAGCTTTCGGGCCAGAGATCAGATCCTGAGTGCGGTTTCCGCGTGGGGATAAGGAAACTCAAATCAAAGAGAAGCCTCCCGCAATGGAATGGGGATCAAGTCCTTCCCTTCCGATGCACACAGAACCGAGTGGGGCAGTCACGCTCAACAACGACCGACCTCCAGAATCTGCCATCACCAATGTCAACGGGGAGTTCGTGAAGATGGCGATGACAACAGCAGGCAGCAGCAGCAGAGGGGAATTTGGCAGGCAGTACAGTGCACGCATGACATTTACGGGGCCATGTATGTACATCCATACTTTTAGAAATGCCAAACAGTACAGAAATTGTCCGCGTAGGCGAAAAAGCCAAACTAGGGAACACTCACGAGGAAGTACACAGCGAACTCTGTGGGCCAGCATCAGACACAGGCAGCAACTCGTCCCCAAAGCTTGTGCAACCCTAACAAACAATCGCTACTGGTCGAAAGTTTATCTGGGAGCGACGACAACAGGGCGGGGGGAGCGTTGGCCGGCCTTTTGAGCGTGGGCTGGAGATCAGTGGGACCAAAATGGCTAAGGCGCGCGGGGTGTCCTCGCGTCTAAAGATCCAGGTTCGTTCAATAGCCTGCGAGGGTTTCACAGGGGCTCCAGGGAACCTTCTGCGCGGGTGTTTTGTAGCAGGCCGGGCTAGGTGGCTGGGCTGGCTGCGAGAGGAAGGCCGATGAAGAGGGGAGGGTATGGTGGATGGGGCGGTCACGAACCGGTGGTCTGGAGAACCTCCGATGGGCTCAATGTTGTTCAGCTCCCAGCAGCACTGCCTTTAGCGTGGGTTCGGGGGTGAAGCGCCGTCTCATACAGCAGAGCACCGGCCTGCGTCTTGGTCTCGCATAACCGTTCGCTGGGGCTCTTGAGCGGTTTCTCTCACGCAGATACACGTAGGACTGCCGCCGAGCGTGCAGACAGCGTCGAGAATGGCTGTATGTGTACAAGTACTTTGTACACGCAGCTCACGCCGGACGCAGCGTGGGTACGGGGTACTTGCACAGGGCACGGATCAGCAGTCGTGGTTCGCCCAGACTGTGGCTAACGCCGCGCGCAGTCGCAGACCAAGGCGGTGGCTCCGGGGGAGCGTCAATTGTTGTCACAGGGTTGGCTCCAGCGGTGATGTCAGATTAAGGCAAGTGTCTAGGAAGTGCTACCGTCATTGACAAGGGCAGAGGAGGCTTGTGGACTTAAGCTCTTGCTGGTCGTGGTTTCGGGGCCGGGTGGCAGGTGAAACAAAAGCTGATTCCCAGGATTGCTTAACCGTATCCAAGAAAGAGTGGTGTGTGCTGCGAGGGGTTCTGTTGCTTCTGTGCTCTGCGTGCTCTCTGCGTGCTCTGCGTGCTCCGCCTGCTCTGCCTACCCTACAAAAAAATTGCGACGGTCTACTTTCAAATGACGGCGAGGGTTTCGCCCATGCCCTCATGCAGCCCGCACAGGCCCCGTGTCGAGTAATATCGGTGCTGTCCTATCCTATGCCCCT
>JAJDFE020000206.1:0-53321 GCA_021527465.2 Geoglossum glabrum
TATCGCCGGCACTATCGATTCAGTATCTAGCATAACCAGAGATGATCTCGTCAATTGGGTAACGACACACTATGTCGGCTCGAACATGATCATCGTCGCTACTGGGTCGATTGATGAAAGCGAGTTCATTAAGAATGTCACTGCTCGCCTGGGCGTGATTCCTCAGGGCATGAACACCTCGGCGCCAGCGAAACAGGTTTTCTCGGGATTTGCGCTCGAAACCAAACAGTTCCAGCAGGCGGGCATCTGTATTGGTTTCCCTGGGGTTTGCGCATACGATCCGTCCCTCCGTGGCGCTGATCTCCTCGGGCAGGTATTTGGCGGTGGGATGTCGTCACCGTTGTTCAAGGAGGTCAGAGAGCGGCGCGGTCTTGCTTATTCGATCTGGGCCGCTCATGTGGCTGATCATCAAGATGGGATGTTCTATATCGGCGGGGAAACCGGTCATACTCAGGTGAAAGAATTGACAGAGGTAACCGGTGGAGAAATCTCCAAGTTGGTTCATCATGTCACTGAGCAAGATCTCATCCGAGCAAAAAATCAGAAGAAAATGGCCTTTGTCCGGAGCCGTATGGCTCCGAGTGGGATGATGGTCAATTCCGCAATGGATATTCTCACTTATGGGGATCTCACCACCATGGATGAATATTTTGCTGATATCGACAGTTGGACGACGACGCGGCTCCAGGATCTAGCAAGGGATATATTCTCTCAGCCGCCAATCATGTCGGTAATCGGAATCCAACATGATCGAATTTATGAATCCTTCAAGGGGAAGCTTTCCTTCACGACGCCGATTCCATGGCGACAGAAATTGGATTAAGTTGGATTCATAGATTAAATATGGGGGCAAAGGAGGCCCCCATATGCGTTTCAAAACCCTTTATGCTGGTGGATGTTCTCTCACCTATGGTTCAGAAGCATTAGGCGATTGGAATATTGGACCGGAAAATCTTCCATACTCATATCCAGCCGTCATTGGCGAACTCAACGATATGATCGTTGTTAATGAAGCCAAAGGTGGATCAAGTAACGAGAATATAGCAAGACGATTACGAGAGTATATTCTCTCTCATCAACAGTCTATCCATGAGACTCTATTCATAATAGGAATGACGCATCCAATCAGATCTACTGTTCATCACAGTGGATTATGGTGGGACCTTAATAGTGCTTTCAGCATAGATGAAAATGTTGGAGATTCTAACCAATTTTTGAATCGTGTTAAGGAGGAATTTCCTATTCCTGTTCAATCTATGTGGAGAGCTTTATCAAGTTTAAGACACGAACATACTTGGATGCAAGATCGATACACTAATCAAATTTTGTCCATTGTCTCGATTCTAGAGCTATACGATGCATCGTATTGTATTTTTAATTCTGGATTCTATTCCACTGATGAATCGGTCGCTGCGATACAGAATCGTTTAAGTGGTGTTGGTCTCGACCTAACTTCACTTATGATGTTGGATTGGCTAAGCGACAATGGGTACCGCTTCCGGAAAGGGTTCCATCCCGATGCTGATGGATATAGGGCTTGGGCTGAATTCCTAAACAAGACTCTTCGTTCAAGGGGGATTCTTGGATAAGAATCTGATTGGAAATGGAATTGAATCCGCCTAAATAGGAGGTACCTGTGTGGTACCTAAAACCTGTTTAAACCCGATTCAAAACCCGAAAGGTTCCGTTTCCTATGTTGTCCTCTTTCCACTCAATCGACGCTTCTCTGAGCCTTGTGCATCAAGTTGTCCCCATGGGGGTCAAGCCGAAAGTAGTCGATCTTCCCGTCCATCATCTGATCATCATTGACTGCTCTGGCTCGATGTATGGGGAGCTTCCCCTGATTCGTACTCAGTTGAAGAACAAGCTTCCATCCCTCGTGAAGGAAGATGATTCAGTATCCATCATCTGGTTCTCCAGCAGGGGTCAGTACGGCACCCTAGTCGAGAATTTGAAAGTGCGATCTCTGACGGATTTCGCCCAGATGAATTCCGCGATTGATCGCTGGCTGAAGCCTGTTGGGCTCACCGGATTCAAGGAGCCCCTCCTCGAAGCCGGGGCGGTCATCGACCGTGCTGCGAAGGCGAACCCGACTGGCTTGTTCAGCCTTTTCTTCATGTCGGATGGATACGACAATCAGTGGTCTCAAGGAGAGATCGTCAAGGCGATTGAATCCTTGCAGGATCGTTTGAACGGCGCTGTGTTCGTGGAATACGGCTACTATTGCAATCGTCCCCTCATGACGAAGATGGCTGAGGCCGCTGGTGGAAGCCTTCTTTTCTCGGAAGATTTCCCTCGGTATGAACCCGTCTTCGAAGCCGCACTGAGTAAGAGAATCAGCGGCGTGAAGAAGATTGAGGTCGCGTTGGACGTCGTTCCAGAATTTGGTCTCGTCTACGCACTGGCCGGCGACGAGTTGCTGACCTTTGCCATGACCAATGGCAAGGTTCTTGTACCGGAGAGCATTGGCGATCTCTGGTACTACACGAAGAATCTGGGCGCTTCCGATAATAGTCTTGCCGGGCGTTGCCAACGTGCGTCAGAGACGAAGACTGTTGATAGCTATGTTTCGGCACTTTATGCCGGTGTCGCTCTCCTGGCACAGCGCATGAAGTCGAACGAAGTGTTCGCGATTCTGAAGGTTCTTGGCGATGTCGCTCTGATCAAGCAATTTGCCAACTGCTTCGGCAAGCAGAAGTACAGCGAATTCCAGGCTGCGGCGACTGAATCAGCATTCGATTTCAAGAAGTATTTTCCGGAAGGCCGCAACGTTGATCTTGTTCCTGCCGATGATGCATTCACCATCTTGGATCTTCTCGCCATTCTCTCGGAGGATGATGGGAATAGATTCCATCCTGATCATGAATCCTTCAAGTATAGTAGAGTCAGCCGGGGCACGGTTGATGCTGCGGAGGTTCTGACTGAGGCGGAACAGACTGAGATCGCGGCACTAACCGCAAAGGCGAAGACGCCTAATGCCTTGCGTGCCGTCCAGGCCAGAATGGATGAGATCATCGCCGGTAAGCCGGCAAAGCTGGAATTCGAGGAATCTGAATCCCCTGATGGGTATCCGATTTCGAATCTGACTCTGAATGAGAATCGGCCTAATGTATCGGCGATGATTCGCAAGACGGGGACAGTTGATATCCGCAAGGTGCTCACCGAAGAGGCGAAGGCGGCCAACGTTCCGGAAATTTTCAATACGGCAATTTTCCGGAACTATACTGTCATCAAGGACGGTATTATCAACATTTCCGAACTTCCGGTTTCACTGACGCGTATTGCGCATAAGGAATTGCTCCAGAATGGAGTCGTTACCGAATCATACGAACCTGGAAAGATCTATGTGGTAAATCTCCGAGCCCTTCCGGTGATCAACCGCAAGATGGTCAATGAAGTGAGTGCTGAGCGATTGTTCCGTCTTCAGTACGATCTGACGAAGGCCAAGGCTGCTCAGAAGGTGTTCAATCACTTCTACAAGGGTTCGGGCGGTACCATCAGTAAGGGGTATGCTGAACTCTACGGCACGCCAGCCACGGAATGGCTGAAGTCTATTGGGCTGACAGAATCGTCAGGATTTTCTCCCAAGCGAGTTCAGGCGGAATCTACTGACTTCTATATGGGGAAGGAGCTTATTGTCTCCTTGAAGGGTCTCAAGACGATTCCAGGCGTCAATGAGGTGTTGAAGCGTCAGGCCGATAAGAAGCCGCCGACTGCTGTTGGTGCTCTCCTTGTGCCTGCTCTGGATGAAGTGGCGGCGTTCCAGAATTCCAAGGAATATCTGGCTTCTTCTGATCGCGATTCTCTCTTCCGTACTTGGATTGAGGGAAAGAAGAAGGAGACCACTGCACGCGTCCGCGAACTGATGCGACAGATGGCGGAGATCAAATTCTCAGTTGTTGTCGGTCAGGTATGGTTCAGCGAGTTCTCTTCTCTCGATGAGGGCACGATGACCCTCAAGCTGGACGGTATAAATCCAGTGGAATGCACGGTCGAACAAAAGGAAATCGAGATTGAAATTTAATCTTGACGTCTCGGTAGAGTTCCCCTATAAGGGACCCGTCTTGGAATGGGCCGACAGGTAAGGGTTAACTCCAGCAGCGGGTCATGGGTTCGAATCCCATCTTTCCGACTCGTCGGAAGTAGCTCAGTGGTAGAGCAGCCGCCTTATATCCTTTCCGCCCCCATGCCCTTCCAGGACATAAAGAGGCCCGAGCAATCGGGCCTCTTTTTTGTTGACGGGGCTCCATGAATGGAGTATTTCTATTTCCGTTCTCAGATGGGCCGACTCGGAACGGTTATCGGTGATGAAAATCCGTTCCACAAAATCTTCGTCCTCTGAGAACACGTAGTGCGGAAAGTTTCCCCCGGACCTCCTTCCCCCCAGGACCCGGGTCGGCCCCAGGCGAATCCCCCCTCGCCTGGGGCCATTTTCTTTTAGAACCTCTCTTGATCTCCCTCCCGGAACCCTCTAGATAGAGTCGGCTATGCGTGTTGGATGCATCTGACTCAAGCAGGAGCAAAAATCAGTACCGGATGGAGTGGTGACACTCCGAGGAAAGACCGGTCCCTCGCCTATAAGGGTGGCAGCGGAAACGCAAGAGGGTGATTAAGATTCTTGGGGACACTGGAAGCCCGGTTATCTCGCCAGTGGATACCGCTCAAGTCGGAATAAAACCCGACCCGTGATATCGAGTATGAGTAAATAGGAATGGAATGCCGCCAAAGCATTGTTGGTGATGTACTAGTTTCGTACTCTAGTGAATCCAGTTCGACTCTGGATGGCGGCTCCAAAATTAAGATGCGGGTGTGGCGGAATTGGTAGACGCGCCGGTCTCAAAAACCGGTGGCCGAAAGGCCTTGGGGGTTCGAGTCCCCCCGCCCGCACCAAATATTCTCCCCGGATGGGGGCATGGCGAAATGGTAAACGCGGGGTTCTTAAAAAGCCCTGGTCTCCCTTGGGGGTTCGAGTCCCCCTGCCCCCACCATCTGGACAATCAGTCATACTCAATATATAAAATCTCATGCGCGATCCCCGCGTATGGAGATGACCCATCATGGAACCGTTCCTGTACCTGCTTGTTGGTTTCATCGTACTCGGTGGCATTGCCGCTGCCATCTATGTGTTCATTCATGAACGTAAGTCTGTGCCACTTTCCGCACCCCCAGTGGCTCATAACCTCACCAAGAAGCCCGCGACTGCCCGACATCAACCAGGGGCTGGCCCGCTTAGTGAGACCGTCTACTACGACGGTAGGCGGTACTATCGCCGTAATGGCGAATACTACGATTCCGATAACGGCTGTCTGGTCGATGGTATCCTTCTCGGCTTGCTAATCGGCTACGCGACGGAGACGCCTCCGGCGCCATCTTTTCCGGATTCGCCGCGTCAGCCCTATGTGGACACTGATGATCGATGGGATCGTGCGATACCTGCCACTCCAAACATCGAGCCGGAAAAATCTGAATCGATCAAAACTACCATCGATGAACCAACCGTGACGGTTCCTCGGATGATCATCGCAGATGAATCCGAGCGCATCATTCCGCGTCGATACGATCCCGATCCGGAACCCATCCGGTCGGTCAGCTTCACCGACGACCGTGACTCCGGCTATAGCAGTGGGAGCAGTTTCAGCAGTAGCGACTCTTCGGACGACTGATTAGAGAGGGTAGGGTGTCCTACCCTCTCTAAAACCATTTGACGCAGATACGAATCGGGCCTAAATAAGTTTGCATTGGATGGGTGGCCGAGCGGTCTAAGGCACTGTGTTGGAAACGCAGCGTATCCTCGAAAGAGGTGCCGTGGGTTCGAATCCCACCCCATCCGCCACTACCCCAAGGGGGAGGGCCATAATGCGGGGAATCACATATATCTTTCGTCCTGGCATATACTGGGTGGTGAGCGGATTCGTCACCATGTCGGTTGTCCTTGCCATCTATCACACCATTTTGTTTTGGCCAATGGCAAGGATGGCTTGTACCAGGGTTGAAGATAATCGAACCGTCCTCGACATGACCTGTGCAAGTTTGGCATTGATCGCCATTCCATACAGCCTGCACACTGTCGCGAAGCATGATTACGAAAGAAATTTCGTCAGTCGATAAAAACCTCTTGACATGAATCCCCATACTCGCTAAATACTCTGTCATGAGCAACCTGAACACCATACGGCGAAAGCTGAAACGTACCTGCGCCTGAGCGCGGCGGAATTGATCCCGTCACGCTCTAAAGGCGCTGATGGGACTTGCGGTTGCATCGACTCTAAGACCATCCCCAGATCATTGCTCTTGTATGCCGCCCGCCTTCGAAGCGGGAGAAAGCTAACTGGATACATGCGGGTTCGAATCCTGCCAAGAGCGCCAAGTTTGTCCTCGTAGCTCAACTGGATAGAGCACTTGATTACGAATCAAGAGGTTGCAGGTTCGAATCCAGAAGGGGATGCGTGGAGAATGATATTTCAGGCGGGTAGCTTAGAGGCCTAAAGCCGGCCGCTCATAACGGTCAGATCGTGGGTTCGAATCCCACCCCGCCTACCATTTTCTTCTTGACGAAGCATCTCTCCTGTGCAATACTCACTATTATAAAACGCACACAGGAGGGGCAAATGGTTCATCAGCGTATCTATATCGAGCCGGGTTCCATTGTGACTCCGGTGTGCGCCCAGGAGAAAGTTCTGGGCTACGTTCGCGGCCTCAACGACGAGTGGGACGCGTTCGATCATGAGGGTGGGATCATCGCTCAGGCGATGACCACTCCGGCGGAGGCTGAAGCCCGCGTCCATTCCATCCACCAGCGTGTGTCGAGCCTGTAATGGGCTCGACATAGCCGTCTAATGGGGATACATCCCCATCATGGATACTGCAATCATACACCCCGTCTTCGCGGCGTTGAATCGCCATCAGCGCATTGCTATCGATTTCGATGGCACCCTTGTGAACAATCCAAACAGTCATCTCCTGTGGGAATTCATCAAAAATTCTCCACAACGAGAATTTTGTATCTGCACGTTCAGAACCGGCCATCTCGTCCCGCAGATGGCTCAGACGTTGAATTATTTTCGACAGCGCGGCGGCGCCCCCAGCCCTGAAAGATTCAAGGAAGTCCTCTCTATCCCCACGGAGGTCTTCAATGCCGGCCAGGATGCGATGGAACACAAATACCATGATCCCGCCTGGAGCCTTCTCTCAGAGGAGGCCAGAGCCTCCATGGAGGAGGATATCAAGGCATATACCCACTACAAGGGCGCGGCTTGCGCTGAACACGGCTACACGGCCTTAATCGACGACCTAGCGCATATGGTCGAGGAAGGCTGCGTAGCTAATGGAATTGAATTTATCAACGCGAATCATCTCTGAGGAATTCAATGACTCTTATGGGTCAGGTTCTAATCGTGTTGGCTTTGGTATTTGGATTCGTTTTGGGGATTAAACTCCCTTGGTATCTGATTTTGCTGATACCGGCTGGGTTCATACTGCTCGTGCGATCCAAATGGGTCGAAAGGCAAGGGATGGTGGGATTCATCCCCGTACTCTATGCTGTGGCCGTCGTGATCGGAACCGCAATCGGTATCTTATACTATTTCGTCTTCTTCGATCATACCGATGCCATGGACAAAGTCAGAACCGGGCTCCAGTGGTTGTTTACGCCATGAGATCTGAATCGTGAATTAATTTTTCGTGTTTCGGATCGATTAGAATTCTGTATTCTTCTTGACGAGGCATCAGAGAACGGTTATAATGAAAGGTAACAAAGGAGCCAATCATGAGCAAGATTTCACATCCCAGTTTTGGCATGATCGGGGCCAGTCGTGTGCAGTCCAGCAAGGGTCGGCTATTCGGATCACCGCTGAACCATCTGCACTATGTCACCTTGACGATTCAAGGGGCGGTCATTAATCGTTCTTTGAGCGAAGATCGAATTTTCGCCGCGCATGATACTCCCTACATCGAAGTCGCGCTGACGGAAATGCAGTGGGGCCAATTCCTGTCGACGATGAATATCGGTGAGGGCGTCCCTTGTACGATTCGTCGCGTTCGTGATGGTGAGGGAAAGTATCGTGGCGTCGAGGAACCGCCGCTGCATACGAGCACGACGGAGACCTACTCGAAAGAGATCGAGGAAACCGCTCAGGACGCCCTCAAGAGGGTTAAGGCCGCCCTGGATCGCGTCACCGCCATGATGAGCGGGCCGGTGAAGAAATCCGACCTGAAGAGCATTCAGGAGGATCTGAGGATGGCGTGTCAGGAAGCTGAGCAGAATCTTCCCTTCGTCGTCAATCAGTGCAACGAGGCTATCGAAAGCCTCAGTGCGGCGGCCAAGGCCGATATTGCCCAATATGCGGCTCTGCATACTGTTGGGGCTATCACGGAACGCCGGCAGCAGGCCCTGTCTGCGCCGGATTCGGAGGAATAGGGGAGCACAGTGCTCCCCTATTCCTCAACGATATTCGTCATCCTGGGGATCATCATTCCAGTTATCGTCTTGTTGTTCCGGATCGTAATTCGGATCGTAGAATCCAAGATTATCGACCATTTCAATTGCTTTTGGCAATTCACTCGGCTGAGCCTCTTGTATATTGTCTTGGTTGATGGGCTCCCCAGGTTCGAAATTCGACCATGTCCTAGTGATGAATGCCGCTGGAATTCTCCCCTTATAGGAGAATACTCCTCCAGATTTCCATAGATTCTGCGATCTCTTATTCGCTGCTGCAATCTCAGCATGTTTGCTGAATTTAGTTCCGGAATGATCATAAGCGCCAGAATTATTAGAAAATCCTCTCTCCTGGCTAATCTCGTGATCAGGTCCGTACAGATTCATAGCTACATCATAATCCGCACCAAGAAGCCGTTTGTCTGGAATCTTCATTTCGAGAACCACGGGAAATGCACCATTTGCTGCAAGCGCGGTCTTATTGGCGTGAAAGATAGCCGTTTCTTTTTCCACTGCTAGAAAGATTAGCCCGTCATGGGCTTGAATACCGCTAGATATCCAATTTGATCCCTGGTCAGGACGAAGCCCAAGTCGTAGGATATCATGGATGTGCTGACTTCCGGTTCCATGATATCCGATCTCAGGCAGGTTCCCTCGAATTTGGTTTTGCTGAAGTTCATTATTATATTCGTCGCCATGCGCATCCATGTGGCTGGTCGAGACGGTCAAACCTAGTTGTTTCACAACTTTTTGAATCAACTTACTCGTAAACGGATGATGAGATCCACCTCTATTTCCATCGACGTACAATTCTCCGTCATTAATATTACCAATAAGTATGTCAGGTCTTACATCGATATAATCTTGAATGCTATCAGTATTTTCAACATCGAGGCCTGTTTTAGCCTTGATGTCCTGAATAGCCTGCCGATTTTTTTGTTCGTCGCCGTATGGGAGAATCCATATTGATTCGCGAAATGCAATCAATAATCCATTACCGCGTGGATTCCCATAGCGAAGAATCATCTCATCGAGACGTATCAGATCACGAAATCGCATTTGCGCTCCTCGGGGAAACTTCTTTGATCAGGGCATTGAGGGCGCCCTTCAAACCTGCCCACTTCAACTTCATCATCGGGTCCGGCGCCGTTTTTGCAAATACTGCATTGATCACATCACTGAGCTTGCTGATTGAATCCTTCAATACTGCTGGATCGAACCTAGGACTCTTTTGCAAAAATTGATTTATATACTGCCTGATGTCTTTAAGATGATTCGCACCAACGCCGCCTGCCGATTCAATATACTTCGCAAATGGATTCGTCTCAATGGTACGAATATGATTTCCAATTCGCTTTGCCAGATCTGGATCGTTTTGAATCGATGTACTCATATCGGTGATTCCAGATATGAATTTATACAGTTTCTTCATGTATTCGTTCTGATACAGATCTGATGTTCCGGCGATCATTACCGTTGCATAACGATAGATCATATTTTTGATCTCATCGAATCGATTCTCATATCCAGAATTTCCGGCAATTCTGAACTCGATGAATCCACTGGATAGCAGCTTCTTGAAATTCACCGACATGTACTTGTCGAATTCCTTTTTCCCGCCATGCTGTTTAGTCATGATAATGCTGATCAAGGCTTCATGGATGCGAGCCATATCTGACTTCTGAAAGCCCAATGCGAGTTCGATTTCGTCTCTGGAGAGAACACCGAGTTCATCACTATGAGGATTCATGTTGGCATGAACAGATGCCACGGAAAATGCATTCTTCAGTTTCTGAATGATCGACCGGGCATGTTGATTATTGGAACGCCCAAACTGATTCAGGAGATGCTCTTCTCCAAGCAGAAATATCACCTTGATGAAATCGAATTTAGAGGCATCGAATCCGGTTAGACCGAGGTTGATATGCAGCCCCGTGCTCTTATCGGTCTCCGCAGTGACGCCATCATGACGACTGGGAAATTTCTGAATCACTGATAGGCCACGATGCAAATCGGAAAATCCGGTTTGAAGGCCTTGGGCGGCAGGCGAGATCAATTCCAAACCAGCAGTCTCGAACCCGTCATGTGAAACCGAATCATCGACGGTGATAATCCACTGGGTGTACTTCTTGCTTACGAGAGCGTTGTTTTCTGGGCTGGTAGAGACTCCGACCTGTGCAGAAATTTTCTTCGATATGTCCCCGGCGACATCGGCAAGAAACAGATCGACAGACTCTTCATCATCGCCCAATGAAAATAGCGAAACGTCTGCTGGATCTTCCACATGATCGGTTGTCAGTGCATAAGCCTCTCCAGTATCATCGATTCCAAAAAGGCGATACTGAGTCTGAAACAATTCCGCTGCATCAACGGCTCCGCGACGTAGCCCTTCGCGCAAGCGATCATTCACCTCCTTGGAGGCATAGAATCCGCGCGCTGGCATGGCGTGAATTTCGGAAAGTACTCCGGCTAATCCGAAATGGTTCTTGACGGATTCAAATAAGGCTCGGCCATCCATCGCGGAAAAGTTGGCATATTCTATATCTCCGACCTTCTCTTCATAGAGATCGAGCATACGGAGCCGTAGGGCCATTTCGTTGCTATGTTCGACTTCATGACTTTTACGATTCAATGGTCCCCAGAATCGCATAAGGTCGGAATACGTCAATGCGGCAGTTGGCTTCACGTATGCGCCATTCTTTGTCGTCTTGGCATTTTCCAGAATATCCCCCATAAGATATTCTCTGACGCCATGCAGGACAAATTCTGCCTCAAATCCCATGGTAAATCGCTGATCATTCAACACGCGATTGATCAATGCCGAAGTGACCTTAGCCCCCTCAGTGAGTGAATTCGTCAATGACTGCCTAGAATCTTTGATAAAATTCCACAGCCACGTCAGAGCTTCCTGCTTGCTGCGATACTGCTGTTGATTCAACAGATAAATCTCGCTCCCACTCGTACCATGAATGAGTGAATACAAAGTCTGGATCGCTGCCGGCTGCTGGAAGCGCTTTGCCCACTTCGCCGTGAAGCTTGGTGAATCGAGCTTGTCGATGTAGAGCATCCAGCCTTTGCGGAGGCCGGTGAGAGTCAGATCCTCGCAGTGTCGAACCGCAGTGGCATTGTCGGGTTTGTATTCATCGTCGAGGAAATGCTCATCGCCGAAATCTTTGATGACCGGGACGCAATAGTGCTGTCCAGTTGCGTCGAGATGTTTCCCATTGGGAAGAATCCACCCCCATCGAAACCGTTTGTATGAATCTGAAAAAAACGGATCATCGAGATCTTCCAGGATGGTCTGGACGAGTTCTCTCAATTCGATATCTTCTGCTATGGTATTGAATCGCATCATTATGGCCCAATTTGGGAATATTTATCCCAAACCCAACCATAGCGATGATGCCTATTTCATCAGAGGATTGATGATCGCCCGGGCCTTGCCCACAGTTTGTTCCAATGAGTCGAGAACGGCCAATCGACTCATGCTATCAGGCGGGATCGCCGCCTTGGCCTTTTCCGCCGCATGTAATGCCTGCTGGATGGTCCGAAGTTGTACCCCGCCCAGGCAAACCAGTTGATTGGGATCGATTACTCGCATAGATTCCCCTCCAATATGGGGATCGTATAACAGATCCTTCTATGCTTCGTCAAGAGGAACTATCATGAACGTCAAATGGCTCGTCGATGAATATCTGGACGAAGATCGCCGCCTCCCAACCGGCCAGATGCCCCTAGTCGCAGCTTGTGAAGCTTTTGGAATCGAATCCGCATCAGTCAAATTCACCCCGGGAAAAGACAATTCCAATATCTTTGATGTGATTCAGCGATGGGACGAGGATGCCTGTGTGGTCATTCATGGGTCATACCAGTTTGTCAGACACATCCAGAATCTCCGTCCGAACTGGGTACCCGGTGCATATTGCCGGAGGGAGACTCATTCCTATCAGGCATTTTCGGCGCGGTTCGGCGAACATCTCCTCAATGACGAATTCGTCCTCTTGCCCTACTCAGAATTCGTTCGTCGGAAAGCTACGTGGTTCAAAGACATCGATGCCGTGTTTGTGAAACCCGATGCGGTGACGAAGGCATTCGCTGGAAAGGTGATATGGGAAGACGATTTCGATCACGAGATCAATTGCATGAATCAGATTGAGAGGCCTCATCCTGATCTCCTTTGTGTGGTGGCTCGCCCGAAGAAGATTGAAGGTGAATTTCGATTCGTCATTGCCGGAGATGAGGTCGTGACTGGGTCGGAATATCGATGGGACGGTCGCCTTGATGTCAGAACTGATATCCATCCTAAAGCGATGGAAATGGCTGGTATGGTAGCCAAATCCCCATGGCGCCCCGATCAGGTATTCGTAGTGGATATTGCACTACACGAAGGTGAACCCAAGATCATCGAATTCAACACTTTTGCCTGCTCGGGATTGTATGCATGCGACACCGCCAAGATTGTTGAATCCATTTCCAGGGAGGCTTGGTCGGAATATGAAGCGCGATCCCTTTGATCAGGTTTGCTCATGCGAGCATGAACCGGATACCCATTCTTGTATCTGTGTCCGACGTATGTCCTGGCCGAATAAGGTCTGCCAGCCCTGTCGTGATGGTCGTCATAAGATGAAAGGTCGTGACGTTCCGATGCAGCGGAGGGCATTGGTCGGGGGAACTTTCTCGTAGCTACTATCCCTCTTGACAAAGGACGGCGAATCGGGCATAATTGGGCCTCGCAAGGAGGCCGCTATGGGTACCTACGTTCCATTTGCCAAAGCCACGTTCGACGCTCTCATGGCGGAAATGGGCTTCCATGAAGTGAATATGCCCGAAGCCTGGGAATACGTCTACGAGGGTCAGGTACGGACCAACTCTCGAACCTTTCCCTATTTCGTACGAATCTATTCCACCGTCGACAAGGGAACCAATTGGACTCGTGACGTCGGCGAAGATGCCATCCGCATGAGTCTTCATTACATCAATCAGGGCGCCGAGACGCGAACCATCAAGGATCATACCGGGAAGAAGTCGCGTGTCGTGTTTCGGACGAAGAACGCTCTCAAGCGTGTCCGCGAACATGCCCGTGGCATGTTCCTGGCGGTACGTGACGGCCTGTGCCATGAATGCGGCCAGGAACATCACGGGGTGATGGAAGGCCGCAGCGGACGCAATGGCGGCTTTCTGGGGTGCAGCCGATTTCCCATCTGCAAAGCCACTCGTCCGCTTCCGAGCACCTCCAAGGATGCGTCCGAATCTGATCGCCGGATGGACAAGTACAACAAAAGGAAACCTCATGCGTGATGATATTCTGAAACATCTCCATATCATCGTGGAGATGCGGAAAAGCATGATGTCTCGCGACATCTTCGCATTCCTCGGCTACGAGGATTTGATCGCCCGTATGGGAGTCTGGTTCGGTGATCAAGCCTTGCCGGCTGAATTCGAGCAGATGACGAAGAAGCAATGCTTCCAGAACGCCTATCTGCTCGCCCGAGATACCGATCTGATCTACTGTGAGGGCTACGCCGACCGAGGCCTCACCCCCATGCATCATGCATGGTGCATCGATGAACTCGGCAATGTGGTCGATCCCACGTGGGACGACGGCCAGTTCAACGATCCTTCGGGATCAAGGTTCTATGTCGGCCTCGCTTTGGACTTCGACGCTGTCGAATCCATTACCAATCAGAATGGTACCTATGGATGCTTTGCCCCCTATGGCCCGCATCCACTTCTCATGCGGGATGTAAATTGGCGGACGATCCTTCATCCAGCCTATTTCGACCGCCATATCAAGCAGTTAGATCAGGCCGTAGCGTTCTAAAAGCTGCGGCAGATCATGGGGCTTGGCTCGGCAAGGAAGGGAGATGTCATCACAGCCTGGATCGGCAGGATGACACTCCCTCTTTGATTCATCAAGATTCCATACGTCAACTATGACATGAACACGGGGGGTTCCTCCCGTGTTTTTTGCGTAGTGCAATTTGCGATTATTGAATTCATAGATTCTGCCTACCTCCAGATGAAACGGTTCATCTTCGATGATGAGGTGGCATCCTTGATTCGTCCATATTGGGACGTGAATCCGGGGGCATAGATAATGAAACCAGCATGGATCGACATGAGGATGAATTTCTGTTTCTTCTAGGATACAGGCTACCTCGGCGCGCACGACGACATGGTTCGGATACAGACTGAGAATTTGATTCAAAATGGGATCGAATGCTGCCCATACCGCTTCGGGCCACATCCGATAACGATGAAACGTGTTGTATAGGGTGAGAAGACGACCCGCCTTTAGGTTGGGCTCATCCCGCAGATAGATGCGATTACCTTTCCAATTCAGGGTGGAAGACACAATTCTAGCAATATCGATCAGTGATGAATCAATCTTTCCAATTTCTCGTAGTTTTCCGTCGAAATACACATTACCACCCGGTGATGATCTTTGCGTATTGGCGATAATTCTGAATCGTCCATTTAACACAGGATGCATATTCTGTTTGGACAGATTTTGCTTCATGTGGAATAAAAACCGCTCCACTTTGATTGCTTGATTTGAACCTTCGAGATTTCGTTGGATGGGGCATCACACACCATCCATCATCTGATCTTACTAGAACGATTATGGATCGAAAATCTACATCGGAGCCCCAGAATACAACTTGATCTTCATCATCGCCGTGATGGGCCATGGAGACGCCGCTGCTTTGGAAAAGAACTGCATTTCTTCCATATTTGTCCGAACCTGCCACAACCATTGCATCTCTAGACAATGCTTCGAAGGCGAAATTATATCCGCCTGCACTTTTAACTGAATCCTTATAGTAAGTGGTAAGACCCAATTTTGCCATGTCATAAACACCATGTGTGAATCCACGCATGGCGATCCCTTGTGGATCATCCGTAAAATGAACCAGCCATGTAGAACGAGGGAGAAGTTTTTCCTGATTCAGCATGGCATGCTTGTATGTGGGAGTCTCCACCGGATTGTTCTGCATCTGATTATCAAGAAGATTATCTCTGATGTGAGCGGCGAATTCTGATTGAATCTCTGCTGGCAGTGAATAGAACTGTTCTGGATCATCCTCGTCATAGTCAGGTGGGACGGAATAACCATTCTCTTCCGCCCACTCTGGAAATTCTCTCCAAAATACATAATGATCTATCGGTTCATCTCGCATATAGTCGCGAAAAGCCGTATTGGGTTGGCTATAGATTTCTTTAAGAAACAGATCTCTGAGGCGCATAGATTTATTTATGTTCAGAATATAAGCCGGCGGTCGGTGGATTCGCATGTGTTCGTAAATAGCCGTGACCAATTTGGAGAATCCGCCATGGCGATTAACTATACGTCTGACATTAATGCTTTCTACGCCGCCGATGTGGCAACAGAAGCCGCTTACCAGTCTCCGGGTACGTTCAACATTCCCGCCAAAGGCGTCAGCGGTGGCGTAAGCTCCCTCACCTTGACTGGTCCTGGTTCTGGGTTCACCGGTCAGCCTACGATTGGATTCTCCGGTGGCGGTGGCTCTGGTGCCGTAGCACGTGCGGTATTCACAGCGACCAGCATTGCATCTGTCTCGGTCGGGGCTGCGGGTTCGTACACGGCGGTTCCGACCGTTGCGGTTTCCGGTGGTAATGGATCTGGTGCCACGATCACTGCTCGTATGAAGGCATTGACGGCCACTGGTGCCGCAGCCGGTACGGGTTATGTCCCGACAAACACCATTACCCTGACAGGTGGTACCAGCACGACTGCTACTGTGGTCACCATCACCACGACCAAAGTCGTCTCGGCGACGGTCGCGGCCGGCGGTTCGGGCGGCACCACGGGTACGCAGACGGTCACGGGTACGACTGGTACGGGAACAAAGTTCACGGCCAGTGTCACGGTCGCGGCAGGTGCCATTACTGGTGTTCTCTCGATTCTGACGGGCGGTGCCTATACGGCGAACCCGACCGATATCACGGTTGAGCCTGTGACTGGTGCCAGCCTGTCCGGCGCTCAGTTGAACGTTGTCATGGGCGTTGACACCTTCACGATTTCAACGCCCGGTAACTACTCGGTTCTACCTTCGAATCCGGTTGCTCAGGGTTCGACTTCCGGTTCTGGTACGGGCGCGACCTTCAACGTCACGACTTGGGGTCTCCAGGCCTTCACAGTCGGTGCTGGTGGAAGCGGCTTCACTGATGTCCCGACGATCACTGTTACCGGTTCCGGTGTCGGTGGTGGAACGGGTACGGCGGTTCTCACTGGAACCACGATTGCCTCATTCACAGTGACTTCTCCGGGCACTGGTTACACTTCGGCACCGACTGTGTCCATTACCAGCGGTGGCGGTACCGGCGCGACGGCTACGGCGGTGGTGAGTAATGCTGCTGAAACCAAGCTCCTGACCCTCATTGAGGTGCTGCGTTCTTACGTGGCAGAGATGGGATCGGCTTCCGAAGCCAAGGCGGTTAAGGATATCTTGATTCGCATCCATGCGAATATCAAGACGGGAACCACCTGGGATGCAACTGCCACGGCAGCGCGTGTTCAAGAAGCGGCTGTTCGTCTCTATGCTGGGCAGAATCGTCGCGACGCCTGATTTGTACTCGATATTAAGTCGGGAAACGCCGGGGTAATTCCCGGCGTTTTTTGTTGACGGTGTACTGAGTATGGGATATGCCATGAGTTCCACATTTGGGGAATGGGATCATGGAGTTCGAGACTCGCAACGGCGTCAAGCTGATCGCGACCGATGCCTTCTACGCCCACATGCAAGCGCATGAAGAAGCGCTTCTGCTTCTCCAGGAGGCGATTTCACGCCTTCATCATATTCCTGGTCGTCGGACCCATACGGTCGATTTCGGATATACCATCGGCCAAAATCAACTTATTCCGAAGCGGCGTATTGGGCCGAACAGTGAAACGTGGTTTGCTTTCCGCAAGGGCCGTATTCGCCCGACTCACGTCGATCTCCATTCCCCCATGGATGACTGTTCAGAATACACCATGGTGATTCTGCCCCAGGGAAATGAATTCGTTCTGGTGACGGCTTTTATCGGCGGTTCGGCACCGCCTGAGCCCTTCGGCATGAAAGGCGAGGAAAAGCTGGCGGCATTGCAATTCTGGTGCAATCACGCCATTCATCACCAGCCCCATGACGGCAAACCCTATCTATCGACTTGGACTAGCGAACTCTACAAGCACAGGTAATGCAATGACCGACCGTAGTCCTTTGACAATTCACGTTGCTCAGTTCAATCCCACATTGGGCGATTTGAAGGGCAATGCCGCCCATATCATCGAAATCCTCGACGAGGCGGTTGACGCCGAGAATCGCCTTTTCGTTTTCCCGGAATGCGCATTGACCGGCTATCCGCTGGAAGATCTCGTCCTCAAGCCGCAGTTTCTCCAGGATGCCATCGAGGAACTGCGTGACATTGAGACCATTGTGCGTGACAAGCGCACAAACCTCATTATCGGCTGTCCGTACTGGCCCGCGCAGGACGGGTTTGAAGGAGCGGCGCCGTATAATGCGGCCTTCGTCATCACGCCGTTGCGCACATCCATCATCACCAAGCACGAGCTTCCGAACTACGATGTCTTCGACGAGAAGCGTGTCTTTGCCTCTGGTCCGGTCGACCAAGGTCCGGTGGAGATCGCCGGATACCGATTCGGTATCATGATCTGCGAGGATATCTGGGAACCTAATCGGGCCGCCTATCTGAAGGACAAGAACTGTGATGGCCTGATCGCCATCAATGGTTCGCCTTTCCATGCCGGCAAGGTTGAGATGCGTCATGATGCGGTGAGTGCCCGCATCAGAGAGACTGGTCTTCCCTTGCTGTATGTGAATCTTGTCGGCGGCCAGGATGAATTGGTGTTCGACGGTGGCTCGTTCGCGGCCTGTTCACAATTCGATCAACAGGCCGGTCCATTCATCTCCATGCAAGCTGTTCGCTTCAATGAAGCGGTCATTCCGGTTACTTTCCAGGATGAACCGACCGGCGCACTATTCCGTGGGCCAACGGATATCAACGTCGGCAAGAGCCGGGACGAGGAAGACTTCTCCGCGATGGTCCTTGGCCTGCGCGATTATGTTGAAAAGAATCACTTCTGGGGGGCGCTGGTGGCTTCCAGCGGTGGTATCGATTCTGCCTTGACCATTGCGGTCGCCCATGTCGCTCTCAAGGATCATCCTCTCTATACGGTTTCGCTTCCTGCCAAGGTCACCAGCAAGGAATCGAACGATCTCGCCGCTGAACTGATGCGCAACCTGAAGGAATCGTCTTATGGCAGGTCGCTGACAGGCGAGGGGAAGCGTGTACATACCCAGATTCCCATCGCTGATACCGTTTCCTTGATCGAGAACAGGATCGAGGATGGCCTGGAAGCTCTGGGTCTTTTCGATTCAAGAAGCAACATGCGAATCATGTATCAGAACATTCAGCCGCGTGAGCGCGGTGTGATCATGATGGGGCTGTCTAATGCATCGCGGGCTCTCCTTCTGACTACCGGCAATAAGTCGGAGATGTCGATTGGCTATGCCACGCTCTACGGCGATATGTGCGGGGGTTTCTCCGTTCTTGGCGATGCCTACAAGATGAGGGTCTATGCTCTGGCGCGATACTACAATCGCGCCTATGGACAGACTCATGGAAGGATTCCACAAGGAATCATAGACCGCCCGCCCACGGCGGAACTCGAAGAGGATCAGTTGGACTCGAAAGAGCTTCCTCCTTATCCGATTCTCGATGTCATGCTGGAAGCCATGATCGAGCGTGAACTGTCTTCCTCGGAAGTTATTCGTGTCGTACAGGAAGCCCAGTACGACACGATGGAAGACCTTAATCGGGTCAAGAACTACGCCTGGGTTTCTACGGCGGTGGCAAAAATTACGAATATGATTAAGAGGGCAGAATTCAAGCGACGCCAAGCCCCTCTTAGTGTCAAGCTGACTCGCCACAACTTTGGTCGTGGCCGCCGCTATCCCATCACCAACAATTGGAAGTCGTAACGTGTACGATCACACCATTGAGTATTCGACTCCGCGCGGGATGGTAACCCTATCCCTCGTGATTCGAGACGGCGTCATCAGCATTCGTCATGCCGGTAAGGAAATCGGTATAGCAACTCCCGCCAAGGATGGCTATGTAGTGGCCTCCCAGAAGGAAGGGGAGGATTATCCCCGGACGTATATGGCGGCTGGTCGAGTACGGGCCGCGACGCTCGCCTGGGACGCCTGGGCAGGCCTTCCCCATCAGGAGACTTCACTGTGAAGCAAAATGGAACGCCGACTCAGAAATTTTTCGCTCATTACCCTCGGTATCGGCCGGAGGATGAGAAACGCCCGACGCGGAGACGGACGATGATCGATTACATCGTCGACCGTCATTACGCGCTGTTCAAGAGTGCCCATGTTTCCCCGTTTGGGAGATATCGTATAATCGATCAGAATTGGCCCTATACCAAGGGAAACGCGGAAGCATCCTTGCGGGACAAGTACAATCGAGGTCGCAACTTCTGGCGTGAGTACGACCTACCCTATCAGATGTTCGACGTCGACCGAAATGGGAACTGGTTCCTAACAGAGATTTGCATTCAACGCCGATTCGGTCATTAATCGCGGCCGAGTATTTCCTGAGCACGCCGTACGGCGGTCTGAAGATCACGCATGACCGCCGTACCTTCCTGATGCGTGTCGATGACGTGCGACGCAGCCTTTTCCAATGAATCTAATACCGCCATCGCATCCATCTGGGTTCCGCCAGGAATCACAGTTGCTGCACTGTCCTGATAGATGTCCTTGAAAAATTGCGGATTGAGCTTGCGAACTTCCTCACCCAGGGCATTCGTCAAAGGAATGATCTCCAGATATGCTTGGAGAGATATGAACAATTTTTCCAAATCGGAAGCCTGATATCGGGAATTTGCATAGTTCACTCCCGATTCAGTGACCGTTATGGTGAGGGGCAGTCGGCGAGAATTTCCGGCGACATGGAAACGGAGTGTGGTTTTCTTTTTCATGCCTCAATGATATAGGAGATGATGAAAAACTCAATGGATTCCGGATATGAAAAAGAAACACAACAAGCAAGCCTATAACGCCATTCTCCAGATGGATCGTTGGTTCTGTGATCCCAGAAAGGATCTCCAACTTGGTGACCCGGTCGAGTTCACCTATAAAGGAGATTCAATCAAAACCAAAACCACGGGAATGCGAAATCGAGCAGGGCGCCCGATTCGTCATGGTATGGTGATGGGTATCATCCCTAGTGGGGCGAATCTTCTTACCTATCGGCGTTGGATATTTGGTTTGCCGCAAGGCATGAAGAAGTCTTCTGATAAGGCTCGGGGACGATGGTACGTCATCGGAATCCCTGGCGAGACAACGATCTTTGGGCCTCAGAAATCGTTCAAGCATTCTCCATTTATTGAGATAGAGATGGAGTTGGATATCCACTCCACCTTCCTCATGAAGGAATTTTCCGATCTCGCTTCATACTATCAAATCAGAGATCCAGATTTTGATAGTCATGAATATGTTCAGCGAGCTTTTGGCAAGTGGGGTGTCTAGGACGACAAGGAGTGAATCCAGCGGTAAATATTGACTGGAGGATTCATCATGGCAGATAGGGAAATCAAACTCCCCACGCTCCGTAAGGGCGACGAAATCAAGACTGGTCCGTCCATTACGGATCATGCCACCATTACCGGGCAAACGGTTGATCCTCTGACTCGACAACCGAAGATTCGCACTTCCCGAGGGGATCGCAAGGTGTTCAACTTTGACATCTACAAGACCAAGCTCAAGGATGACCACCAGCCCACTTTGGAGGCGCGTAAGGGTAAATCCCCCGTCCTTCCCCCTATTGCCCCTGAGGCGCTTCGTCCGGTCATCCGGGAGTGCTTTGTCGCGGCACATTCCCCCTATTGGCGGTTCTCGCCTAATCGTAGCTGGGTTAAAGAATTTGACACCATCCTGAAGGATCACGGCAAAGCTCATGAGGCTGGCCGTGACTATGATTCTGACATCGAAGAATTCGACCCATCTTGGGTTCGCATGGAAATTGCCGAGAAAATTCGATCTCGAAATTCCCGGCTGTATTGGGTACGGCGGGAAGTGAGAGAGCTAATCCTAGCATATCAACAGGAATTCGATCAAGTCGTCGAAGACAGCGATTATCTTAGAGGCATGGAATCGCAGATCAAGGCAGGAACCTTCCTGGAATTCTGTCACTTTGACGATTCACTTCATCAAACCTATCAGGCATTGACGACCATCAGAGACTTCCTGAAGAAATTTCGTGAATACAATATTGATTCTCGCCATCAACCGGAATTCATTACCTCTTTGCGGGAGTACATCGAGGGATATCTTCCTCTCTGTGAGCACCTATTCGGAGGAAGTTGATGGTTGAGTGCGTTATCTTCACGGGAATATCAAACAGTATCGGGTATCACCGTGGAGGAGGGGCATATCGAGTAGCGACTGAACTTCGCCGTGCTGGTTTCTCTGTTCAGGTCGTAGATCAATTTCCCTATTGGACTTGGGAAGAAACAGATAAAATTCTCAGAAAGCTCATTGGTCCAGAGACGTTGTTTGTTGGAATTTCCACGAATTTCTTTGAGAAGAAGCCTACTGAAAAAACCGTCGCTAGGTCATCGTCGATTCGTCTCACGCAAACTTTCACTTTTGATTTCCCCCAGGACGATGATTATATCGAGAAATTCATTCGAACCGTTCGAGATCTGAATCCAAAGACAAAGCTCGTCATTGGTGGGGCCAAAGCGGATCGGCAGTACAATCCTAACATCGATTACCATCTTGTCGGATACGCGGATCGCATGGTGGTGGATTTCGCCATGCATCTACGTGATGAGAACTATCCCATCAAGGAACGATTCTCAGAGACGACTCCAAACGTCCGAGTTCTCTATTGGGGGGATTACCCAATAGAGAATCCACAGGACAAGGTCATCGAATGGCATGAATCCGATCATATCGAATGGGGTGAATCTCTTCCCATCGAGGTGAGTCGCGGATGCATCTTCAAATGCGCATTCTGCTCGTATCCATTGAACGGAAAAAAGAAGAATGATTACGTGAAGGACCCGGCAGTTCTACGGGATGAGATGATTGAGAATCACATTCGATGGGGAACGTGGCATTATAGCTATGCTGATGACACCTACAACGATACGATTGAGAAGCTTGAATCGCTACATCGCGTCTACAAGAGCCTTCCATTCCAATTGGGATTCACTACCTATCTTCGTGCTGATCTCATCGAGGCACGACCCGAAACGGCATCCCTCCTATTGGATAGTGGGTTGACGTCTTGCTTCTTCGGTATTGAGACGATCAATCATGCTAGCGGTAAAGCTATTGGGAAGGGGTTGCATCCAGATCGAATGAAGAAATTCCTCCATTGGCTCAAGGATGATGCTTGGAAGGATCGTGTCGCCACCACATCGGGTTTCATCCTTGGTCTCCCCCATGATACCTTCGAAACCTACCTGGAATTGAAGGCGTGGTTTGAGACACCCGACTTCCCCCTTGATAACGCTTTTGTCGGCGCTTTGCTGTTCGCTCCGACAGTGGAGAAAACATTCAGATCTAAGATCGAAATGAATCCTGGAAAATACGGCTACGAGGTTGATCAATATGGTCAATGGAAGAATCAGCATCTCGATCAGCAGAGTGCGATTTATCTCGCGACTGATCTTTCAAACATCGCCTATGACAAGAATCGAATTTCTGGATTCTCATATGCTCCGGTTCGGAACATTGGATATGATCACGACACCATCATGCATACCAGAGCGAAGATGATTCTTGATGACGTCTTTGCCAAAACCGATGTTAGAATCGGACAGTACAAACAAGCCTTGCTGAATGCTTCATACTGATCATGGTTAATAGACTATCCTATTACAGTGCTTGACAAATTATACTCGTAATGGTTCGATCTATGATCGCAATCATTATGGGATCATCCTATGAAATTTCATCCCCCTTTTTCGGTCGATTCGTACCTGCAAGAGTTCGGTCGGCCACATGTTCGGGAGATGGCGAAGGAAACCCGTCTCGTTTATGGGGATCGCGCCTATGCTAGATGGCATCGCGTAGTGGGGATACCCGAGGGCGGCGATCTAGTCGACATTGCCCTACAGGGGCGGGTTCTCGATCAACCCTGGTGGTTCCGACAGTATTCGGATTGCTCCGAACCATTCCTGGAGAAGTTCTGGAACAAGCCCGTCAATCTCGCCGATTTCGAGCCTGATCCCGGTCGGGAGAACGGGCTGCTCTACAAGGGAAAGCCAATGATGGTCACCCTTCACGGTCCTGCTTGCATCCTTCCCTATGTGTTCAAGATGCAGGCCAGGATTCCCCGCATCCGGCTATTCACCTTCGGCTATCCATTTGTGCGCGCCGCTGATTATCACCAATTTACCGCGCCATTTGTGAAATCATTCGGGTTCGCCTACGCCGTCGATCAGCACTGAAACGAACAAACCCCAGATAGGGAGCTTTCCTATCTGGGGTTCTCGGTGGTGATCAACTTGCTTCAGCAAGTAGCTCTGATCCTCTTCTCCGAATGTATTATTCGCGATCTTCATCGCGAGAGACATCCAAAGCGTATCCGTGTTCGACGATCAATTCGACTGCCTATCTATTTCACATCTCTGTCGCTTACCGATCCTTCCGTCTTCGAGGCTCGGACTAGCAACAGCCGATAGGTGTGCATATTGCCCTTTCGGGAAATATGGTTTCGCCTCACGAACGAAACAAATCTCTGGGACCACGGCGTCCCGCAAAAGATTCAGTCCGAATGTCACATATCTCACGATATGATACCTACGAGATTGTCCAGCTTCCGGGCAGGAAGCCCTTCATACCCGCTTACGGCAAGCAACCATTACTGGTTACCGACATCGATCCCCAATGAAACCATGCTTCACCGCACAATCCACCAAGAACCATCCAAGCTTCATCATCAATCGTCTTAACCGATGTCGGACGGAGTTGAAGCCTGGATGGACGTTTCCGCCGACGCCTTCTTTATAGCCGAATCGTGATACCTAGGCAAGGATGAAAATCTCCATGAATGGGATAAATATGCCTTGACTAAGGAGACAGAAATGCTTGTTGCGTGCGGATGCAGCTTTACAGCCGGTGACGGCCTGCATGAAAGAGAAAAGACGGCATACCCCGTCCTGGTTGGCAATCAATTTGGAATGAAAACACTGAACCTATCCAGAGTATCTGCCAGTAATAACTGCATATCTGCACAAATCGAATACGCTGCATCTCTGAATCCATTATTGGTGATTATAGGAACCACCACGGTCGACCGAATGGATTGGGTAATCAGTGGAAAAAATCTAAATCGAGAGCCCACCATCAAGGATTATGCTTATCACAGCTTTCTTGGCGATGGAGCATGGCATCCATTCAAAGATGATCCAGAATATAATCCTATTATTCTGAGTGATAGTTTCAATTCCATGTTCACATGCATGACGGAATGGAAACATCTTGATCCGGGCGAGCGCCACTATTTCATGCGACGCCTCCATACCGAACGTGAACGATTTCCTATAATTCGAGATTATTTCGTAGAGCTATACAATCATCATATGAAAGCTCGGCATGATCGGGCTTCCATCATGCTTGGAATTCGGGTTCTTGAGAGAAATAAGATTCCATACGTCGTGATTGATTCTTTATTAGAATTAGGAAGTTATTTGGATGAAAATTTAATTATTCGGAATCCATCCTTCTTCGATTTGAGTCGCGATTATCCAGATGAATTGGGAACACTTCATTTTGGTGAACGCGGTCATGAGATATTGGCGGATGTGATAATCGATAGAATTAGTGAGGTACATCAATGCTATTCGTCATGAATCAATATAAGCGATTCATTCGCTGGGTAAAATGGAAGAGGGCGGCGGCAAAACTTCGAAAGAGAGACCCATTCATCTATAAGTGATTGGAATCGATCCGTCTTCCGACTATATGAATCTCGTCAGTCAGGAGTCGAATCATGAAGATAGAGTACGTACACTACGTCAAGAGTATCGAGGCGGCTCAAATCGTTCTCGCCATCTGGGGATTCACAGAGGTCAATCCCCAGAAACGTCCTAACGTCTATTCGAAGAAATGGAGGAAGGAAGAGGACAGAATGGCCCAGATTGTCACTACTCGGTTTGGAGATCAGACTGGATTCGCCGTCGAATACGGCCGTGAATCTTTACCTTTCGCAGAGCTTATGAAGCCGCGCCCGAAGAGTGACGATAAGGATAAGACCCCTGCGGTATCTGTGCGACGATAAACGACACCTGATCTGCGAGCCATACAGCATCGAGAATCTGCATGCTATGGCTCGCGATCTAGGGATAAAATCCTGCTGGTTTCACGGTGGAGATAAACCACATTACGACATTCCCAAACGACGAAACCATTCCATTATGCAGCGATGTGAGGTAGTCTCTTCCCGAGAAATCCTAGGCATCATACAATCAGCGCAATATGGTCGATATCATCAGAAAACCCAAAAAAGAACTGACGGCGAATGAGCAAGCGATATTCGATCAGATTTTGCTTGGATTCGATGAAATCACTGGAATCATCCATAAGCGCTATTCCGGTCATAAATTCATGTCTGAGCCTAAACCATCGCGCGGACTAACAGTTTCTCAATTGCAACCTGCTTGGTTGGGTCTATGTTCTCGACGGATAGAGTATACGCGCAAATGGGAGATTCCATACTTCCTCCGTGATTTCGTTGAATATCATAATCGATATGTAAATCAGCCACCAATCATTCTTGATACCCATGAGAAGGTTCTCCAGGCGACGAAGGCTGTTCAGATAATTTTCCCTGGAGTTAAGACAATCATGATTCCAATTGCATTGAGCGCGGAGATTACAGTCGGTCTTCGCGGGAAACCGACTGTAATCTCTGATAAATTTGGTCTCGGGGAAATCAGGCCGTCGTCTCATGAACTCCGTGGGACTTGCGCGATTCACTATTACGAACGTGGAAAGGTAAGTTGGGATCTTATTTCAGAGCGCCCGGTTGCTAGAATCTACAAAGACAATTCCAAGGTATGGGTGACATCCATGGAAGGGGACGTCGATGCAATGGCTGATCTATACGATGAGGCATTGCCACTCGATGCTATTCAGCAGGTGCCGAGGCGGAGGAATGTAGTGATTTTGGCCGGGCATGCCTTCTATTTCTCGGCATGTACGCAACCGATCATCTCCTACCTGGAGAGATTCAAGCAATATGGAGCTACGGAAATCAAGCTGTTTACGTTTGGTGATCCGATGACAAACGATATGGATCGGCTATGCCTTCTGGGCGATGCCGATCCAATCAACCGTCGCGGCTTGCCGTTCGTGCAGTTTAGTTGATAGCGGAACTAGCCGGCTTCTGGCGCCCCAGGTCGATTTCGGCATAAAAGGGAACCGCGCCAGAAGCCATGGCGAAGTCCATGACCTCTTCTAGAGGGAACCCCACATTGACCATCTCTGTCATGACTTCGTGACGATTGGTCCAATTTGGAGCCTCAAGGAAGCCCGTTAGGGCATTTCTCAGGAGCTTACCCCCACGACGGCGCTTATGCTGCCCCAGAAGCGTCCTGGCTTGATCCTGGGCGATCTCCAGGATTCGAGCCTGTTCGAAAAGATAGTTCTCGATAGCGGCATGAAGATATATGCGGGCAGTCCTTCCATCCAAGTCTAGGTCGACACGTACGATGGAGCCCGGCCGTTGAGAAAGGAGAAGATCTTTTCCGTCGCGTTGATCAATCATTAGACGCGCCATTGCAACCAAAGACGCATGTTCAACAGTGGATTCGAAGAACCCGGAATTCGTGATGATGTTGCAATACTCAGATAGACAGTCAGAAAGAGTTTTCGTCTTGGTAATCTCCTGAGCGAACTCGTTGACCGTACTCAGTAACGCGGACTCCGATTCGAATTCCTGGGTGTGATAGAAGGGGCTAAACGGTATCCTGGTGATCACGTTGATAGTGGTATTCGAATAATCCGGCGGAATCCTCGTCCAATAAGGATCGAGTACGAGTTCAAACTGGGACATCAGGTAACCTCCACTAATACCCATTACATTAGCAGTAGTTTCTGAGTATGTCCAACATCTTAGAGCTTTGGATTTGTGAATCGCTCTGATATGATCAATATTCCTCTCTTATAGGAGATATCCATGACTACCGAACCGAAGCTCGCAGACCTGACTTATATCCGCCGGCAAGTAACGTTGAGCGGACCAACGAGTTCTATTGCGAAGATTTTCCGCGAATACACAGACATCCTAAATGCAGGAGAAGACGCGGAGCTTCTGGTGCATCAGGATGGAACATATTCGATCCGGCGTCTCAAACCGATTGATGTCGCGCAAGAACATAACCTCATCGTCGATGACATCATGTTTCATGTCACCAAATACCTCGAAGGGGGAATGGGACGTATCGATACCTCCAAAAGGCTTGCGGATGTCCTCGCAGACGCGGTTCGTTTCGGCGTTGAGGTATACCTTCAGAAGAAATAAGATCGTTGACGGCAAGTAAATCGGCATGATAGTACTGTCCTCATCATCAACTGAGGGGACCGTCTATCATGCTGAAGCAGATTCGTTTGATTACGCCGCCCATGGTGGAGATGGCGTATAGGCTCAGGCGGCGTGATAAGCTCACTTGGGCGGAGATCGGCAAGAGGCACGAAGTTACTGCCTCTGCGATCAGTCAACGGGTCAAGGAATATTGTACCCGGCGGGGGATTCAATATCCCGGCAGGATCTGAGAAAAGGCCCGGTTCGTCCGGGCCTTTCATTTTTTACGTGAACAGATTGAGCTTTTCCAATTCCGTCTTGAAGAATACGGAATCGCTAATATGGCCATTGATCGGAAATCGACCATTCATCGCAGCATTGAATTCTAGGCCGGATTCGGGTTCGTTTTTTTCTTTGAAGAAGAAGTATCGAGGCATCCAGGTTCCGTCTTTCTGCGCTCCCTGGGCGATCCCAATTACGTAGGCCCCAATCAAATACGGACGATTAAGCTCTCGCGCCCGGAGGCGCGCGTCGAATTCATGTGAACATCGTTTATAGAGCACTTCTCGACGCTCTTCCGCCATGGTCTCAATGAAAAGCGCTACTTCGCCGGGATGGAATGCAGACATGGTAAGATGGGCAGGCATCACGATTTGCCCGTCACGTTGGGATCATCATCGATGGGACCCGATTCGGAGTTCATTCCCTCCACGAGGATATCGACGTTTGGCATCGTCCCATCATCGAATTCCTCCCATCGCAGAGTGATCTCGACACGACTGCACTTCGTCATGTCTTGTGCGCGAATCAGATCACGAGCATGCTCGAAGAAGGAAACCAGATTGGGATTCGGGGTAAAATTCGCCATGGGATCGTCCTTTTCATCAATGATATTGTACTCGGTATGCTCCACTTCCCGTTCAGGGGTTCGGCTGAAGAGCCATAGGAATCGCATGCGAATCACCTACTTTCATTCGTATCGAGCTTGCGCCATACAGCAATCTGAAACTCGAATAAGGGGTATCTACCGATACCCCCTTTTTCTATTTTGGTGCGGGTGAAGGGATTCGAACCCTCGTAAGGCCTGAACCCAAGCATTACCTCGGGCGACTTGGCGATTGGAAAATGCGCTTCCCGCCGATTTTTAAACCAAACGGATCACTATCGTGTCCGCCAACCGGTTAGGTGCATCCGCAACCGTACTCGCTTTCGTCCTTACGTCGTGCCCTGGCTTTTACACCAATACGTTTCATTTTACGTACGCCCACGCCGATCTCAGGCTGCACCCGCACTAGGGATTTATACTCGATCAAAATCCACAGGTCAATGTTTGAAATATACCGGACATTCAGTAGGGGCGATCCTCCGGAGGTCTCTACATACCTTGTATGATCGACGTAGAACTATGGAATGCTTTTTTCAGAATCGGATCTGAACTTCGCCAAAAAGGATTGGAGTTCAGCATCAATCCTGATCCGACGATGGCCGCCGAGGGCGGCAATCCTCTTTTTGTGCCTGCGCGAATGGAAACCGTTTATCCTGCGTATCGCATCGATCTCTATGATGGGGACAGATGCATGGGGGTTACCTACGGGAGATTCATCTACTCCATGGGGGAGGATGATTATGCGCGCTATCTGGTCGGTCTTGATTCATCGAATCGCATTGAATGTCGTTACCCAAAGATTCCGATTGGACCGTTAGGGTATTTTGCCGGACACTGGGTCGATCCAGAATATCGGAAACAGCGTTTAGGCTATCCGTTCATGCTCCTATCTGGGTTGTTCGGTATGCTTACCTACAAGGTGGAAAGCTACTTCGCGCATGTCCGTTCGGTTGAATCGGCAAAGAAGGCTTTTTCTTATCTTGGTGAATCCGATCATAGTGCTACTCTCTACCGCGACGATGAGAAGGTGACCGACTTGTACACCACAGTCCTCACCCGAGAGATGATCATGGAGTATCATCTTGCGCAAACCAAAAAATCGTGATAATATCAGGCTAAGGAGGCCTGATATGCCCGAGACTTATACGTCGTTGGTAAATCCAATTCGCCAACTCCGCGATCCCATCGCTACGGGGTTTCTCGGATATTGGGCGGCGAATAAGATCGACTTCCACAAGGAGGCGTGTCCGTTTCCACTCGATTTCGTATCGATCATGAAACTGGATGGTCCTATCCCGTATGTGAGCGAGTCCGGCAAAGGTGTCAAGCAATCCTCGACGGTGGATCTCAATAAGCGACGCCTGGATCAGGTCTTTGAACGGAAGACCGTCACTGCCGTGATGGCCGACGTCAACCGTTGCGTCCAGAGCCGTCAACCTATCTGGTTCTCAGTAGTGAGCTACCTGAGAGATCGACCTGTCCCATTTCATAAGCTCTACCTCCCCTATGGGGATTCGATCTTGTCCCTGGCATGGACGATGAAGCCCGGCGCCGAGGTACTGACCAAGACGGAACGCCTCGTGGCTGAACTTGCCGCCCAAGGACTTCCCTATCGAGAGATCGCGTCTGTCATGGGGGTGTCGACGGGAACCGTCGATGTTCATCTCCGTTCGATTCGGAGAAAGCTGGGCATCAACAGCAAAGCCCAACTTGCCGCATTGATGAATTAATGCGGCTTTCGCGTATCCGGAATCTTCTTCTGAATGCTGATTCGACAATGAGCCTCTGTGCCCTTAATGGCGGCACGGGCTTTTGCGGCCAATCTCCGCTTCTTCTTCCAATCTGACATCTGCTGTCCCTTTTTCATGAGAGACAGCTTACCGGGTTCAAATGTAACCCGGTATTACGAAAGTTCAGTATTTTTAAGTCTTAGTTAACGACAACCATTGGTTGTCACCACGTCGCCCCTGTGAGATTTGCTCCCTGGAACGAAGCCTGACTAATACCATATGCCCGGATAAACGTCGCTCCGGATAGATCGCAGTTGTCGAAAACGGCATTTGATATGTCGGCTTCAGTGAAGTCTGCTCCTGTAAGGTTTGAAAAGGAGAAGTCGACATGACTCACTTTTGCGTTTTGGAAACTGGTATTCAGTAACTCGCAGGATTTTTCGATAGTGGAATTGATCAAATTGGCGTGCCGGAAGCTCGACCCATTGAATCGACCGTCAAAGTATGCTGAAGGCATATTAGCAAAGTCGAATATGGAGGATGCCATATTGGCGGCTTCGAATCGGATTCCAGGAAGGTCGGAGCCGAGGAAGAGACTTTCTTCTATGTAGGTCCCAACGAACTTGGGGGCGTCTCCGTTGGAACTGGAAAAATCGGCTCGACCCAATCCACAATTAATAAATTCAGTTCCTCCAATTCCGGCATAGACAAAGACCGCGCTTGCTCCTTGGCACGAACTGAACACGGCTCCATCCAATACGGAATCCGTGAAAAGAGTCATGCTCATTGAGCAATTAGTCATGCGGACATTTTCCAATGAAGCGTTACGGAATCCCGCATGAGATATAACGAGATCTCGGTACACCTGATTGTTGGATTCAAGATCATCAAAAACACCATGCGTCAATGGAACGCTGGCCGCAATAGCCGACTGTAGAACGATATTTGTATAGTCTAAATTCGACGCCGATACCGCAGGAATCTCGACTGGATCTCGGTGCCGTCGCCGATAGGTAAGCGTGACAGTTTGTGCAGTCGCGGCCGGTGACACAGACCCATCAACCGGAATAGGGGTATAAATGCTCATGGATGCAACACACCGGTCATATTGGCTCCGTGGAATTTCGCTTTTCCGAAATCGATGGCTCCAGTGAAATCCGCTCCCGTGAGATCGCAATTGCTGAAGTCGGTATCCATCAGCATTGTTCGACGGAAGTTGCCATTTCTATAAGTGCCTTCAAATCTCGCATTTTCTAGATCAGCGGTTTCAAAAATTGGATCTTGGAAGTTTCCATTGAAATAGCTACCCTCACCATTGATGCCGTAACACGCAATATCATTACAGGTTCGCGATGATTTAACAATGGCATCAGCGAATCCGGCGTTGGAGAACTCTGCACCATTCAGATTGCAGTTTTCGATAGTGGCTCCATCTAGATCTGCGGAGCGGAAGTTGGCCGACATGAATTCACAATTTCTAAACAATGAATCCCAAAATATTCCCCTACAATAATTCCCCGCTAGTCTGCATTCGACGAACCTGCATCCATCAAAATTTGTTCCCATATAATTTCCATACATTTCTACCTTTGAAAAGGACGATTTAGACAAGTCGCCGTCTCGCATGTAGATCTGATCAAATCTACAATCTTTGAAATCAACAGAATGCGCGTTGATATCGTCGAAAATTCCATTTTCGACGTCGGCTCCGTTGATTAATGCAGAGGTCAGGTTTTCGTAAACCCGACATCCATTATGGTTTAACAGTAGGGGCATTAGACCTTCTACTGGAGGCTTAACATCTCGGTAGTAAGTGATTTTGAAGGTTTTATCGGCAGAGGTGAATTGGCTCATCTTGATGCCCCCACTCACTGGGGCAGACGGCGGTGATGAAATAGGCTGATAGATCGGATGCGATGTCATAGCGCGATTTCCAGAATGATGCCGATATCTCTATGATTCATATGAAGAAATGATCACAAAATCAAGGCTGAATTGACGTGGCTGAAAGAGATGGTTATACCGAGTACAAGAAAAAACGCATGGACCTTCCCCTTAACTGTTGGCTGTACCCAGATAGGCTCATCGTGTGAAGATATTGACTGATGTAAATACCGATATGGACTACGTCGGCTACATCACACAGCGTCTGATGGAACGCTCTCCAGCAAGGTTGGAAAACCTCGCTAATCATATCACCGCCATGCCTCTCGAAGAACTCCGGGATCTACTCAGTGGGATTCATAGAGGCCTTTATCAGCGGTCCAAGATATCAGATATGAAAATGCGAGTCCGCCTTGAGGCGGCATCCGAAGCTATGTCCACGGCTGCGGCGCAGGTCGATATGGCTAGTCTACACCAGAAATGAAAAAGGCCGGGTTTCCCCGGCCTCCTTCTTAGATGTTCCAGATGAGATCTTGGGTGTCCCGCATGTCGACGGTTCTCAGAACTTCTTCGTGATAACGACCCTCATTAAAGCGGCGATTACCGAATCCCTTGAGGCATGAGAACACTCCTGCCACTACGCGATCCTGGCTGCGTGCGCCTCCCAGTCGGCGCTTATCCGTATAAGGATTTCCGGTGATCTTTTTATAGTCGCGAGCATCGATGACGAATCCATCTCGAATGAGACTGAGGAAGATTTTCTGAGATTCGTGCAGGGTGTGCATCTCGCCGTTAATGAATGGGCTCATGAAATTCTCTACTCGATCCATCTCCTTCAGGGCGTAGGCGAGCAACGGAGCGAAAATACGAATGTTCCGAAGATTCGCTCCGTGCTTGAACTTCTTCTTGGTATCATCCTCGGTGATGACGGACTTGCCATAGTTGTAGATGTTCAGCAACGACTTGCCCGGGGCGGCGTAGTGGTCGTAGATGGCGAACATCTTGTGAGACTGATTATGGTCATCGCTGTAGAACGGCGACTCAGCATCGAGACCCAGCCGCACGAGAGTGGTCGAACCACTGCAATAGGCGACAGCATCTGATGCCGAGTCGAGACCCATCCTCTGCTTGATCTGGCCGATCTGAGCATGGTTGGCCTTCGTGTGGCTCTTACCATGATCGATACCACCGGCTTCGTTGCGAAGCTCGTTTTCATCACGTACCATGAGGAACAGAACCGGCATCGTAACGGTTACCCCGGAATCCACGACACCCCGAAGGCGATGCTGGCCATCGATCAGATACGCCCAGGATAGCGCGATGGCATCAGGGGTGAGATACGGTGAGACGCTGCCCACTACGAGGCAATTCCCTCGCATGAATTGATTCTCCTCCATGAGGAGGGCTAGCGACCGGGCGTGCTTGGTATTCACCACACGCTGGAAGTTCTTCTGATATTGCAGGATCGTTTTGGCCTTCTCTGGGGTAATCGTCGCAATGGCGATCCCCATTCGATCCTTCACGGCATGCTTGAAAAAATTGGCTTTGTCAGCCTCGGGAACGAGATGGTTGATGAAGTCGATGGCGGAAGCTTGAGGGGTCTGGCTCAGATCAACCGTGGGGTCGGAATTGAGAAGGGGGAGAGCGCTCATCGAGTGAGTCCTTAAGGTATGAAGTGGCGCGAATATGATTCGCGTGATCCACACCATCATGCCGATTCACACATGTGTCAACGGGTTCCTTCATATCGAATGGAAATTTTTCGATTTTGTATCGCATCAGCGAAGTAATTATGGAACCTATACTACACATCCTACATCAGATAAAAAATATCTTGACGGAGAGCAGAAATTGAGGTATTGTCTGTACAGGACGCCTACAATCACATGGAGGAAATCATGAACTTCAAGACTATTGCCACTGTCATTCTCAGTCTGATGATCGCGACACCCGTGATGGCGCAGACAAGGGCGGTCGGCCAGACCGAGCCCACCAGCAATCCCGCCATTCTGGAGATTCGCTACGAGGGCCAGCATGTCTGCCTGGGCACCCTGATCGGCGAATCCCTGATGCTGACGGCGGCCCATTGCGTGGCTGGCCTCGGCGTCCCGACCAGCGCGCTGACCGTGGAAACCCCGCAGGGTACCGCTATCATCCAGCGGACCACTACCGATTTCGCCTGGACGTATGGCCGGATCTCGGCCGACATCGCCCTGGCGGTGGTCAGAATCCCCAATAACGGTCTGACCAAGGCGGTCGGCGGCCCGTCGATGAACATCGCTGATGCGGCGCCGGGCTATTCCGGATTCGGCTACGCCTACGGTAGGCAGAACGGCACTCTTGTCCGGTTCGGGGTCAAGATTCCAAATCGGGCGTGGTGCCAGAATGCGCTGAACGAGGCGAACATCGGCGATCTTGTCACGGTCGATACCATGTGCATGATGAGCGCGCAGGAGAACGCATCGATCTCGCCCGGCGACAGCGGCGGCCCGGTCGTCAATTCGCGTGGCGAACTGTTCGCGATCAATATCGGCACGAAGGCGGGCAACCCCGTCGATGGCCCGCAGTATCTCGTCAATGTGAGCATGCTGCGCGGCTGGATCAACGAGGCGATGGCCTACATGGATGTCGTCGAACACACGCTGCGGTCGGGCATCTATGCCGCCGACCCTGACTATCGCAACGGTGCCGGCATGGCCTGGAGCATCAATGCCAAGGCTGGTCGCCTGTTCATCATCGAGTCCGGCTATGCCAGCAACGGCCAGCCGGTGTGGTACTACACCCTGGCGCTGCGCATCTCGCGGGGAACCTACTCGGGCTTCCGCCGGGTATGCACCAAGAGCGGCCTGAGCGCGACGGATGCAGCCTCGTGCCCGACCGTGAGCGATGTCGAAGACATGTTCTCCGTCACCGCCCCTGAGCGGTTGACACTGGTCAACATGAAGACGGGCGAGATCAACGGCCTGCATATGTTCACCGACTTCTAAACTCGGATCATCCGGGAGAGACTAGGCCAGGGATCAAACCCTGGCCTAATTTTTTTGACCTCGATATAATGGGAGGATTTCAAAAGAGGTTCGATATGCTGATTCCGGCATTACCCGGTACTAAACTCGATCTGACCAAATCTCAGTTAAACACCCCTTTGGGAAGGTTCGTACAGCGAGCCTTCGACACCAAGGCGGAATCATGGGAGCTAGAACCCATTCTAGACGTGCTGGACGCCTATGGTCTACCCTACAAGGATGTGGCCTCTCCCTTTGGCTGGAATGGCCGTAGGATCGCGTTAAAGAACTCCAGACCACATGGCTATCTGCATGAGCTTGCCCATTGGCGTCTGGCCCCTCCGAGGCGGCGTAAGCTGCCAGAGTTCGGTCTGGGTAGTGGTTTCACCACCATGACGGCACGAGGCGATAATATCGCGGATAAATTCATGAAGGTGTCCAATAAGCGGGCTCAATACGAAGAAGAGCTAACCTGCGTACTCGGCTGGTGCCACGTATTGGCGATTGGACGGAATGTTTTCGAAATCATGAATGAGGAAAGTTTCCTCGATTGGGTCGGATATACCAGGGAGAACGTCATTCGATTCGGTCACCGAAACGATAACATCTCATTCCTCTCTACCTGTAATCGTTTTAATACTCTGATTCGTGAGGGATTCATTGATGAATCTGGAATCCCTACTATGAAAATACGATGATCTTATGGAGCCTTGTAGGAGGGATTCTCCAACACAGCCGGGTCGATGCCGGCCTGCTTGAGAATTGATCGGGCGCGATTCTTCAACGCTTCCAAATCTTCCTGTCCTGGAGGGGTCAAATTTCCGTTCCAGAAACCGCTGCTGAGCATAGAGGTATTCGACCCGAATTCCTTGAGGATTCCAGCGCGGCGCTTAAGTAGTTCGAGATCGTTCATGAGATACCCTCCAAGGGTATTTACGGCTAGGGCAGAGATAAATACCTCATGCGATACGTATATTTCATTCGGACCATGCTAGTGGAATCAATCCAAGACGAACTCACCTCGTTTGGGAACGATTTGGAGCATCGCCTTGGCTTGAAGCGGCTCTTCATGCATATGACCAACCACGGGGATCTTCATTTGGCCTCGCTGATCGCCGGGGAGAACGGCCAGGGGCAAGGGACGGCGGCGATGACGGCGATCTGTGAATTTGCTGACCGTCATCGCCTTCGCATTACCTTGTCTCCTGGTCAGAAAGACCCGCATCATGGGACGACCAGTCGTGCCCGCCTAGTTCGCTTCTACAAGCGCTTTGGCTTTATCGAGAACAAAGGTCGGAACAAAGATTTTAGCATCAGCGAAGGCATGTTCCGCATGCCGAATTCACGACCGTAGTAGGGACAGAAGAAATCGAATCGCACCAAGCACGGAAGGCTTCACTTCAGTATCGATTCGAAGCGATTCATATTTGTAGGAGATTTCCCGGAATGGAGTCAAGGTCACAACTATTTCCGTTTTATACATGACTGTGGGAATTCCGTCCTGCGAAAGATCTTCCAGAATCTCGTCGATCTCGGCTGCAATAGCCGCAGATTTTGTAGGAAGACTCAATCTCCCCACCGAGGTTCGAACGGCGTAATACAGGGCCGGAGAGATCCTCAAACGGAAGACACGTCGCTTCTCGAACAGGATTTTCCGGATCGCGTCAGGGCATAGAAGATCACGAACGGTTTTAAGTTCCGCGCACAGGCATGCCTGATCATGCTTAAAGGTTTCACCGGACATGATAAACCTCCTACCCAACTAGGTATAATCTATCATATCTTCCAGGTATGACTATGATCTCCATCACCTTTCAGTGATGGAGATCACCGATTTCTACTCAGTCGCGGCAAGTTCCTGGGCGATCCTCTCCCAAACCCTAACCAGGGTGGCATGAAGTCCCTTGGTGCGAACAATGGATTCAGTGCCTTTCTTCGGATATCGCATATACTTCTGATACAGCATCTCGGTTCCGATTCCCAAACCTCGATAGCTATCGTGGACGACCATTTGAATCTGATCATCTCCGCCGTAATGGATGTGACTGGCAATCAGTGTCTCGTCATGAAACACCATGATGAGACCATCTCCGAATTTCGCCGTGTACCGATCCAGAAAGGGTACCGAATCGACAGAGGCCAATTTGGCAATGTTTACCAGCGGCATATTTTTCCGGTCAGCGATGATTTTCGGCTTCCCTAGGAATTCGTCCTGGGTCATGCCACGATAGAATTCGATTCCCATTATGGAACCTCCGTAATATTTGTGATCAGACCATTCACGATGGTTAGCTGGTAATCACCGACTGTAATCTGCTGAGTGGCGGTTGGTCCATAAACCGGATTCACAAATCCTGTCTCAGACAAGATTTTCCCCACATTGGGAACCCCATTTACAATGCTACCGAATCCAACATGAGAAACAATTCCTTCTCCAGAGATGGAGAAGGAAGATGCTTCTGGATTCGGCGTTTCCAGTAGCCCTAAGAAGGCTCCTGATCCCCCGGTCTCTTGAGCAACATGTTCGTTCACATGCAGATACAAGGTGTCATTTGGCGCATAGTAATAAGCCATTACAAATACCTTTCCACCCGCTCCAATAGAAACTGGAAGTTCTGCCTCCAAGTAAGTTGATATTCCATCGTCAGCGTACATGGTCGCTGTCGTCTGAGTATCCGTAATAGCGACGGTTACCCTCTGCCAGAGATACGATCCATCATTATGTGCTATAGACAATGTAAGATCTACTGTATTCAACGGCTTATAAACAACAGCAAGTGCAAAGTTGATCGTCTGGAAGAAATCGACATCATATCCCAAGTTTTGAATCGTCGTACCATTGTATAGGCGGACTGCTGTTTTACCATCCAAAATTGGACTTTGATGCATTATGTCCACTGTTCCATTCGCTATGCGAAGCGCCCTTGAATTATTGCTCCCATATAGATAAAGAGTATGAAATTTGTCATTCATATCCCAATACTGAGATAGATTGAATGATTCACCATACGCAAAGGACATATCAGAATTGGCCAATGCTTTGGTTTCGGGTAGTTCAATTGTTTTTGCATTCAAACCGGTATTATTGATAAGCTCTTTGGCATCATTTGTGGATATTCTATAGGGAAGAATTCCCAAATGAGACAAGCAGGGAGAATCGATACCGCCTGAAATGAGAATACCAATTATATCGTCGACATCCTTGTCGTACAGGCCATTTTGTGGGGTAGGTCTCCGACCATCTGACCTAATAGGCCGAGCATTAAAATGAAGATCATTCACGTACACATCGATTTCGCCATAGTGATCAACAGTCATGGCGACGACTGCTTTCATGGCGTTTCCGAATACGTTTACCTCAATTTCACTCCAATTGTTTCCATTTTCATCATATAGAACGAATCGACCAATATCACCATAGATCTCGATTTTCCATACGGGACCATTATCCCCAGTTCCTTCAATTTCTATGAAATCGTTTCTATCCGTGAAGGATGTTGTGAAGAATACAGTGAATCCATCTTCTTCATTCGGATATAGAGTTGGACTGAAAGGAATATAGATATTCCCACCATGAAGCTGGACCGCGCTGTATCCATCATTAATGGGATTTGGAGCATTCGCGGAGACTCCAGTTATCGAGTACGCCTCTAAGCCATGACTTGAAGAATCAGCATACTGTCTACCGATTTTTTCATTGAATCGCCAATAACCGACGAGATCTTCGATTCCATATGTATCTTCAAGGAATTTCTGAAAGTCTACTGTACGAGATTCTGGAATATTGAAGAAGTCGTTATTCTCATAGGTAAGGCGAAGTGTTGTCCCTTCCACCCATGGTGTTCCGCTCTGATTGATGATCCAGCGACCCTGATCAGCAATTCCACAAGTACCAGGATATTCTTCGTCGGTGGCCCGCTCATTGATTCCTACAATGAGATCGGCAACATTGGGAATATTCGAATAGAAGGTAACCTCCCAAAGAATCTTAGGGTCACCCGAAATTCCGCTCGTGCTATCGGTTCCTTCATAATGAACCGTAAAAATGGTGTTATTACCAGATGTAACAGTTCTCGTGGAAAGGCGCTGAAGGCTGTTATCGGCGGAACTGATGACAATTGCCGGGAGATCGTTCAGATCAGAAGGTTGGGTTCCGTTATTATTATATCCGGTCACAGCGCCACCAAAAGTGATATAGGAATTAGTTCCAACGTAGATTTCATCCTCGTAGGTGATTTTCCCCCAAACTATTGGGAAAGGAATCGAAACGGCGATGTAGCTATCGTCAATACTTCCGTCAGTGATGGAATTTAATTCCTCAGAATTAACGAATTCGACCAAAGCGGATTCAATTGAATTGGTTCCTACATCTTCGTTTGAATCTGAATTACCGCCGGAAATCCACTCAGAGCCGTTCCAGGTCTCCAGCAGCTTGGTTGTGGTGTTGTAGAGGACCATACCCTCGACGACATCATCAAGGGCATTCCTCTGCTCCGTGCTGAGACGATTCAATACGGCTCCGCGATCCGTATCAGTGAGGTTGATCGATGCCCGTACATTATTGGGATTCGCCGTTGAACGATTATCGGCGATGTAAAACGGTGCGGATCGCACGAGCTTGTTGCTGGACATATGGAATCCTCAGATTTTCCGAGTATTTATTCCAATTGCCTTGCTTACGCAAATGTCAGCTAAGTCAGGACTTAGGAGTTGAATGCTCTCATAAATATCCGATGCGGTACACATCATATATCAGAAGCCGGCTCGATGAAATAACTCGCCCCGACAGCTATAAAAAAGCTGGTCGTCTGCTGTGGAATGCCGGATATAGCTTGCTTGGAACTGGTTCGTTTGCCCAGGCTTTTGTTAAACAGGGCGAGCCGTGGGTGATCAAGCTATTTGATTCAGAAGATGCCGCTTATCTGACATTCTGCGAATTCGCTAGGCAGAATCCGAACAAGCATTTTCCCCGATTCAAAGGAAAACCATTCAGAATAGCAGATACCTATTATGGAGTCCGTACTGAACTTCTCAAGGAGAGGATGTTTAACACTCTGTGGATATACGATTACATCACCTATGATGAATCCAAATACAAACTACCGGATCAACAGGGCTTGGCGGAGATAATGGCAAGGCGTTATCAGAATGCCGTGATGGATATGGAGGATTACCCAGAATTGAAAATCGCGTGTGACGGGATCAAGCAGATTCTTACACAGAATCCTGGTTTCCGTCTTGATTTCGGCGACGGGAACGTCCTATTTAGGAATGGCACCCTTGTATTCTCAGATCCCATAGTATGAAATTTCTTGATCGCCTTTCCAAGCATGATGCTATCGGCGTCGATTTCGATGGGACCCTAATTGGTAATCCCGCTAGTCCCATCCTGTGGGCATTCATCTATGCCAATCCCCAGAAGCGATTTCACATCATCACGTTCCGGCTGAAGACGCGGGCTGCTGAATGCTTCCCCATTCTGGAGGCGATGCATCAGGACCGCCCTCTGGTCCCCGTGGAGGGGCAATTCTCTGGCCTGAGCCACCTCAATGCCGACCGAGACGATCCTCTGCGCTGGAAGGCCCAGGAATGCCAGAGATTGGGCCTGACGGCTATGATCGACGACGAAGCCGGCAATGTCGAAGCCGCCTGCACGGAGAGGGGCATCGAATTCTTCGACGCCTGCAATCTCCTCGAATATCTGGAAGGAATTTAGCGCACGACTAAGCGTTGCTTGCGCAGATCGTAAAACGGCACATTACTGGGGTTCATCGTTTAGCCGTTTGATTTTTACGTGGGTTGAAATGGCCCATTGATTGACCGTGAAAGGTGTTTGTATCACACGTTTTGATGACCAAGATGACCAATACGAAGCATCTTCGTAGTCACGAGGCGTTTCTCCGGTTAGAATCAAATTAATATTGTGGATAACCTTTTCCTTGGAGTCGTCTCCATCATACCCGGCGAATAGAATCAAGGCTGAGTCGAAATCTATCTCAAAGAATTTATGGAGTGCTGTTGTTCCATTTCTACCCTTATAGCGAGGCTCGATCTCACCATATGGGTGGGTTTTAAACTTTAGCCCGAGCTTGTTGAATTTCTCATCCAAACAAGCGTGACCACCAGCACAGAAAGCCATCCCACAAGTCGGGCCATTTTTTATGAATCCTTCGGAGGCCCATCTGGTCATGTCGAAATTCTGTGGGGGAACGGCCTCGATGATTTTGCGGAGACGGAGGAGGCGTTTGCGCTTCATGGATACTCTCCCAATAGGGCTGTCGATTCAAGTAATGGACAGGATGCTTTCCGTCCAGGAGTAGTTCGATATTGTGAAGAACCTGCTTCTTCGTCACCCGCGAAAGCGGTCGCCATTCCGTATTTGAAACGTCATACGCTCCGGTACGCGCCCCAAACAGGATATCCGCATCTGCACTGGTAAGCTCAAAGAAGGCCTGCAATGCAGCGATCCCACGGAACCGATCTTCCCCTATGAAGAATTCCGGAGTGCAACCGTCGAGATGCAATCCTTCTTGATTGAATTTTTTATCCAATCCGGCATGACCACCGACGCAGAAAGCTGACATATATGATCCGCGCTTTCTAAATCCAATCGGATTTGAGACGAATTGAGACATGTCAAGGCGGTGCTGGGGGATCGTTTCAATGATTTTCCACCAGATGAAAGAGGCGATCCTGGTTCATGCGGATCTATGCCTCGCCAAGAAGGCTATCAGACCCGCATGATAGTGATCGCGTGAGGCCCGCATGGACGGAATCGGCGCCGCTTTAAAAGCTGCATCCACGTCAGCGGAGGAAGGATTCACGGGAACAAGAGCGTATCCGAAATATGCCGCTATTCGCTTCATGGATTGGAGGAATTTATTCTTCACAGCTTGCGGTCCAGTACCATGTGGAAGAACAGGAGAATTACTGCACCCATTCCGATCCCAAAGTAGAGGCGCAGCGGAACAAGTTGATGGTACAGAGGGTAGACCAGCAGTACCATCAGGAGTTCGCAGAAGACTGTACCGAGTAGAAGGGCGATCCGCAAGCCCACGACGAACTTCCCCGCAGGAGGAGAAACCACGATATCCCCCTTCATCATCGTGGGGTTCATTTCAGAGCCCCCTTGATGAGATCTCGCATAGCATCTTTGATGCCCTTATCCCCCCATCCGGCACTGAAGAAACCTGCTTCGATCAAGACCTTCTTGGTATCATCGATCCAATGCGGATATGGAAATCCCGAAGGTTCCGCAGAGGCGATCAGATATTCACGGATGAGGTCACGGACGGTCTTGCCCGGATAAACAAGGACGTCCAGTGCCCGTACAGCATCCGACTCGGTAATGTAACGAGAGAAGGTGCAATCCTGGGGGTTCGACATCCAGAAATCGCCCTCGTTCACCCATACGAGAATGGCATCGCCACATTCAGATAAAGGCGTCGAGCGAACACGCTTCTGCATCTCCTCAAAAGTTTCACCCCCAGCTTTAACGAATCTGATTGGGCGATCCGAATAAGGCTTCCGATTCTTGACAATAGGCTTATCATTGGATTCGCTATCGGTCATGATCATCCCCTTTAGAGTTGATCCAGCATAAGTGAAGTAGCTATAATGGTCAACCCAACGAGTAGGATATGCTATGGATGATAACGAAGACGATTTCTTCCGGCGAGTCGGATTTGGTCATACTCAGTCGGAAAAGACCTGCGCGACATGCGGGGTAATTCCCGATATCCGAGACTATGGCGAATTAACCGAGGTGGAGAATTGTCCGCGCCTCACGGCTGAAATCACGAAAAGAGAACTCGACCACACCCATAAGATGCCTAGCCCTATTAAAGTATGTCCTACATTGAAGGAATATTATCAGAATCGGGCAGTGGAAGAATCTCACTATTACTGAGGTCTTCCGCGCCATTTGACCGCGATAACGGTCACATAAGCTATTCGTGACCGTTATCGCGGTCAAAGCGAGAAAGTCTATGGCGCCTTGCTCTCACCTGACCAAATACCCTGAGGTTGCTGATCATGGCTGATCATGAAGATGAATTTTTCAGAATCGTAGGAACCGGCCTACCATCATCTCTGAGGGTTTATATGACAGATGAAGTAGGGTTTGATTCATTGAAATGTAGGACATGCAACCGCAATCTCTTGTATAGGCGTGATGATTCAGATACGGCATATTGGATAAAACAGAATTGTCCGCACCTTGAACCTGGAGCGTTTGCCGATGAATGCGGGGCATGGGTGGAATATATGAACAGAAAGAATCTAAATGGATGAGGATGAGTTTTTTAGAATCGTAGGAACGGATGACCCGAGAAAGAATTCATCCGATCTCATCATTGAGAATTTCGTTTCATTCTGTCGCGACTGTAAGATTCGAGCGGAAATCAAGATGTATTCCGGAGCAGGACTACGTGATCCCGCATGGGCGGTTCTGAATTGCCCCCGGGACAAAGAATTTTACAAAGAATGGAGCAAGTGGATGGAAGATGCCAAGCTTGACTCACCCGAGCCGGATATTCCAGAATGCACAGCACTGAATGATTGGATATCGAAGACGAGGGAATAATGGCTATCACCATTCATGGTACTCCATCGATACCGTTGACTTGGCGCGACTCGCCAATGGAATTCGAGCGTACCCCTACGAACCGCAGCGATGATCAATCCCGGGATAAGCACATCATCACGGCAATCAGCGATGCCAGTGTCGCGGCGGGAAAGTTTGGCTGGTCCGCCTGGGCGAGAAACGAATTAGATTTTCTCGTCGCTACTGGCAGCGAACCCCTGCCGGCCCATCTCAATACCGATTACGGTGAACTCTACGCCTTGGGGCAGGCTGTACGGCTCTCCATTCATGCCTGTAGGCGAGACCGTCCCGCCCGTATCCTCGTCTTGCAATCGGATTGTATCGCCGCCCTTGGAGCGCTAATCCCCTACGGGGCAAAGGCGAGCAAGAAAGGGGATCGCATTGTCACCTCGCGGGTGAACATGCATGCGGATGTCGCCGCTCTGGGAACGGATATCATGGCGCTCTGCCGGCAGCACTATCTGGATGTCTGGCTGAAGCACGTCAAGGGACATACCAATCGTGGAGCCGGGCGCTACAGCGTGAATCGCCATTGCGATGCTCGGGCAGGAAACGCCCGACTCGGGAGATAAAAACGACTTTATGTGAGACACACTGTCTCCGGCACGTAAAACGTCACGAATCATATTCGTTCGTGCTGATCGAAACCCTATGGGTCGGGAATCACTGTTCCCGCAAGTAGTGCGTTTTCGAGATCGACGGTCGCAATTCATCAGGAGATTGCGCATCACGATTCTAACCCGCATTGCACTAGTCAACGGTGCTGAGATTTACAAGAACTATCCGTCACTCAGTCAGCGATTAAGAACCCATCGCTGCGGGAGGTATACAGCAAAATCCCTTATAGAGGAATACGCCGATAATGTCAAATTTCTTTACTCGATAAGGAGTGGATCGCCATGTGCGATAAGCTTGACAGCCAGATCTGTACTGAGTATATTGTGGGGGATCGTCTGTTCGCCCATGCGTCCGGTCATCCTGCTTTCGCACTGGCGTTCTGACATTGCCCCGCCATGAGGGTGGCTAGTAAGAGGGATAGGGGTGCGACCCTATCGATGCCTTCCGCAAGCATCCGAACAGGCGATCACTTCAAGGAAACCGAATATGACTGCGATATACACGTTCATTCAGGATGTCACTCCTGAGGATTGGAGCGCGCTCCGCCGTGAGTTCAAGGCGGGGGAAACTGTTAAGCGTTATATCGGGTACACCTATGGACTCGACCGCGACGATCTCATCTACATGAAGAGGGAAACCGTTCCCTGCCTGGAGATCGGCGAAGAGCAAGGGTTCTTTACCGTCCCCGTCGAGTATTTGACGGAAGATGGTAACCCTGTACGAGGTGACTATGTCTTCTTGAATCGCGGCGGGAAGGCTAGCGAATAAGTTGACATAGATCTAACCGCAGAATATAATCACCCCCGATGGGCTCGATTTGAACGATTCTCTGAAATTTGGGCGGTGCGGAACCCGTCTACAGATCTCAGAGTAGAGAGGCCAAATCGAACCCATCTCTGTAGTCCTTTCAAGAGTTTAATTTGACCCCTTGAGTAGGGTCAACGCCCCGGTAGCTAACAAGCGTCGGGGCGTTTTTGTTTCCGGGGGAATAAATACCGCATGAGATTGCGGAACCTCCTCATTGAATACGTCTTCTATAACGACGTGACAGGATTCAGTCACGGTCAGATGGATGGCAACCTGTTTGCCTATCAAGACGACTCCATGAGTGCCCCCTTGGGGCATGTTTCATGGTCGAAATACAATAACGTGGTCAAAATCAATTTTATCAAATCCGATAAGGATGCTCCCCTTCTGGGTGTCCAACTCCTCAAGCGGCTCAAGCAGGAATTTCCACGCGAGATCATCGATCCCGGTATGCTCACCGATGATGGATCTCGCCTAATGAATCTCATTAAACGGCGGTATGGTTATCAGAATCGTGACCAAAATGCCGTTCCGGCAGTGGGAGACGTTTTGGAATTCCTGGATGATTTCGTCATCGAGCAGGGTCCAGCCAATGGGCGAGTACTAGAAGTCGATGATGATTGGGTCACCATTGATATCGGCGTGACTATAAACTGGTACACTAGTGTGTCTCAACCCTACCAAGAAGGCTGGATTGATATCGAACGGAAGCCCAAAGACGACTATACACTGATTCAAATACGAATCAGAGATTGATTTCGCGAGCACTGTCAATACGCCGAAACGTGAATCCATTCTTGATTAAATGATGAATAAATATGAGCATGAAATACGCTTCATATATCCGATTCCGTATCATTGAACAAGCCTCGACCGGAACGACTGAATTCCAGAGATGGTTCGGACATTCCAAGGTCGTAGATGATCAAGGGCGGCCCCTTGTCGTCTACAAGGGAATGTATCCCTATGATTGGACCAAGGAGACGCCAACCCATCCAGGTCCTGAAGTGGATAGCATAGATCGAAAAAGTGAATTCCCCACTTTCAATCCGTCCGATCCTAAAGAGCCCGGTGTGAAGATTGCTGGTTTCTTCGGCGATCAAGCCACCGCAAATAGGTTTGCCAAGGGAATGGGACAAGCCGCTGTATATCCGGTCTATCTCAGCATCCAGAATCCCTATGTGATCGACGCGAAGGGGGAGAAGGCGGGAATCATTCAATTCGGTCCCACGGGAAAGCCATTTAGGGATGCGATTCGTAGCGGTCGATATGACGGTGTGATCATCCGGAATACCGCCGACGAAGGAACCATCTATGTCGCATTGAAACCGGAACAGATAAAATCCGTCCACGCCAGGGAGTTCAATCCCAATAGCCCAAAGTTGAGTGAATCTGAAAAGCAAAAGGGGAGACCTTGATCTCCCCTTTGTAACCCCAGAAGGGCGGGCTCCATATGAGAGCCGCACTTGAATCTCCAGCCCGTAGGCGGGATCGGCGGACTTGAGCAAGCTCAACCCGTAATTCTATTTAGACCCATCAATTCAATCGCTGGCATATTTTGTCACCTGTCGATCTCGAAGTGGATCGCTACATGATAGAAATGTAGAAAATGAAAACGAAAATGTCAATCTAAATACTCGATGCGATACATCAATTATATCCGCACCAAAGTGGTGGAACGATCAACAAATTCCATTCTGAACAATCCGAGTTTCCAGCAATGGTTTCGAGGATCAAAAGTCGTTGATGATTCAGACCATCCCCTAGTTGTGTACCACGGTACCAAGGCGGATATTACCACATTCAATACGACGGGTGGCACAGGGAAGACGTCTGGAACGGGGCTCTTCCTCTCGGATGATCCGCATATTGCCGACACCTATACCAGGAATCAAGGTGCGGTATACCCCGTCTACCTCAATCTGAGGAATCCTCTTGTTGTCGACGCCTATGGGAGTAACTGGAATGCTCTCAATGCGGATGCCACCGTAGAATTACGCGACGGTAGTCAGGATGATCTGTTGAGCTATTTCGGTGTCCCTATGGACGAAACCGTTTCTACAGACGACGTCGCTCTCCTAGCCCGTAGGGCAGGGCACGACGGAGCCATCATCAGGGGTGTTATCGATTCAGGCGCAAAAGGCTCTCATGTAGAATCGACGGTCTTTGTTGCATTCTCTCCGAATCAGATCAAGTCGGTTTTCAACCAGGGCGGATTTTCGCCAAATTCTGATCATATAAGTGAATCTGATTACCATATGGATCATCGGCTTGGCCAAAATGATTAGCGAGAGCGCTGCGCAGCATCAGCACCACGCGCCATTACCTGAATACGATTAGGCGGTATCTCCCCGCGAAGAGCAATCTGGCCGAAATAGCTCAATGAATCCTGCCAATCGTGGGGATTACGATTATCGCCGCCATTAAGATAATCATCGTCGGCCATCAGATCTTTATACTGGCCGGGATTCACGATGATCTTCAAAATGACAGGTTCAATTCGTTCCCCATATGCGAGATTCTGGTACTTCTCCAATCCGGCCAATTCCGCCTGTGCTTTGGAGACTTCATCTTTCATATAATCAGCAGGCAGAGCATACTGAATCCTACGATACCTAAGATCATGCTGCATCGACTCTGGATTATTCAAGTAATTCGTATATGTGCGGATTATTGATTCAAGTCCACGACGTTTATTGATTATACTTGAACGAAAGTCTGTATTGAATCGCTTCCGGTCGATATTCACCGCCTTCTTTGCATAATATTCCGCCTGCGGCAGAGAGGCCGTCAAATAGACACTATCAGCGCGATGCTCCGGACGTTTCTTTTCAACTCCACCTTTGTTCCAAACACGGTCTTCCAATGGAAGAGGTTTCAAGCCCTCTTTGGAGATCCAATTCTCATAACGGAAGCTGGAAGTCCCATGATAGAGAACAAGGCGTTTTGGCGCTGAGCGATCAATCAGCTTCCCTGCCGGGCCGACATATTCTCCTTCACCAGCAGCCCAATTCCCCAACCAGATCGGGGTCCGCTCATCCGCCAATCCTGTTTGAATCAAAGGCTTGATCATCCCGTCCAGGTCTGACGTGTAACGGTTTCTATCACCAGTCCAAACGCCAGATTTCCTGGACCGATTGATCAACCATCCATTTTTATGAGAAACGATATCGAAGATATCACCTTGTGCAGAATTCTGCTCTTTATGAAGCTCATCTAGGAGATCGCTCCATTCAATTCTATTGCCCTCTTTTCCGTAATAGAACAGAGCAACTCGATTATCTTTCATGATCATGGCATGCACTCGACTGGGCTTATTCCACCAACGATGCATGCTACCATCATTTCGAGTAGCAGACCTCCATTGTCCCTTGGTGGGACCATTGCGGTAATCAACAATTCCAGGACGTTCCTCTCCCGGCAAGGGAAGAACGGCTTCAATTAAACGGGCATAGAAAAAATCGACGTATCGCATCGAATATTTATAGACGGGAAAAGTTTTCCATTCTGTGGGCATTCCCACTGATTATCAATGTTGTGAGAAAAATTCTGTATGGGTTGTACTCAGTCATGATTCTACGGGGATCATGTGCCCAGGTGATCTACTATATCAGGTCGCCGGCCAATTGAACACTGCATATTCGTCTTCGACAACTGCCTCTCCCGGCTTTAGCACCCTGGCGGTGATAACATCAAGCTCAGAAGGACTGGGCCGACAAGCTTTATAGGCGGCTTCTGGAGTGATGAAGACGTCATTTATGGAAATGTTTTCGAAAGCCACGATGAAGAGTTCTTTCGGCACCTCAGAGGTGCCTGGAAAGAAGACGCGTTTGACGTCGATCCCGCATTCATCCTTAAGGGTTGCATGGAGCCGCATCCGCTTGGCTGAATTCGCTCCCTCGGTGGTCCAATTGCTCTCCTTATGGAGATTCTTGGGGATTTCATAATCCCTGATTCCATCGAATACCTTCGCGGGAAGACTCGCTAGGAGTTCCCGTTTCCCAGGGATGGATTCTCGTTCTGCTGCTCTTTCACGAAGATCTTCCGCCTCTGATGCGAGATACCGCTTATGCTGGTCGTACAGGCTTCGAGCATGTACGGAATCGGCACTCGCCACTGCGGAGGAGATGAAAATTTCCGGCCCACAATAATCCCGAATTCCTGAATCAGGGATGTGATCAGAATCGACATCCGTCTTCAACATCACCCAAAGCGGAATCGACCCTTCGAAGGGCTCAGTGGGAAGAGGATTAATCAGATTCATGAATTCAATCCCAAAAACGACATCCACGGTCATGGCTCGCCGGCCATGCAAGATAGAAATTGATCTTACTCACTTTACCAAATATATGTCAATCATGGAGGATGAAATGGAAATCCTGAAACGCGTCTCTGATCATATGCGGGAAACCTATGGCGCTAATCTCGCCGACCTGGAAATCACCACTACGCCGGGGTATTGGCGGGACAAGATGCCAAAAAGACATCTCGGCCATCCCCTGCATGGCTGTATCGGATTCAAAGGTGAATTTCGCGCCACCTATCAGTATCTCGATCCCCGAAGGGAGAAAGGGCGATTCACCAGCCCGTATCGGACCTGGAAGGCGGTGAGACAGCAAACTGGGACAATTTGCTGAAATCATCGAATTTGACGTCTGTGTCATGGTCGGGGGAATTGCGCCATGCCAGACGATTATAACACCGCCCCCGTCACGAGCGCTAGCCCTGGATAATCTTGGTGTCACTGAAATTGTGATTCTACCGGGATCAGGTCACATCTCTCAGGATGTGCAAGTTCTCCTCTTATAACAGACCAGAGTGGACATGGCCAGGATTTTCCTTATGTTTCAAACTCAGTATGGTGGAGATGGGAATTGGAAAAGCCTGATCATATTTCGCAATCCGATTGGGACTCAGTAGACTCCCCGCCGATGACAGAAGAACAACTCTCCAATGCCCGAAGGGGAATGCCGGAATTGCTTCGCCGCCAAATTCTCGGGAAATTCCCCTGGGAGACATGGCTGGGGTATCTACAGACGGCGTTGCGAACCCATATGGGGGACACCACCAGGGTTGAACTTGGCGAGCCCGTCAACTATGGCATTCGTATCCTCATCGTAGTGGTGGATTCACCCCTCTATGCGGATACGAATAGACTGGCGGAATGCGAACTCAAGGCATTGCAATCAGCCAGTAAAAACGATATGGAAATGATAGGACGATTCTATATCAACTATTTGCCACGAAGATCGATGGCAATAAGGGAAAACGAAATGGTTGCCAAACCTGCATCCCGCGTCGAAGAGACGAAACAGCCAGTTCCCCTCACAGAGGTGATCACCGCATACAAGAATGCGGTTGATAAGCACCGAACCGGCCTCTATGAAATCGAGGAACGGATTCGAGAGGAGATAAACGAAATCAAAGTCGCCTATGCGGGGATTCCAGATTCATATCGGAGCCTCGTCGTCGATCCCCGGTCACTATTCGACGGTCTCTACCGAGACCTGGAGAAATTGCTCAATGGGAAGAGCCTGTATTGATGACAACGGTCGGATCTCTCCTACCTGGGTTAGGAACAAGCAGGAGGCACCCATGAGTGCATCAGAGACACCGTCCCCGGATAAACAGGTCATCGTCGGAGAGGAATTCGAAGTCCACATCTACGCCGCATGGGGCGGAGGGTATCTCTCAACTGCGAAACTACCAGAAGGGGTGAAACTCATCGAAACCGCAGCCATCTCTGAAACAACCGGAATCGGAGGGGAGGGACAACCATCTACAAATTCTACTGCGAAGCCCCAGGGGTATACAAAATCGCATTCCGAGTAGGACGCCCATGGGAGGAGAATCACGTCCTCTCCGTGTTCACAGTAGAAGCCGAAAAAGAGAAATCGTGATGACCGATTATGTCGAGACAAATGGGAAACCAAGAGCGATTCAAGAACCCTGACATGAGTGAGAGAAGATCAATGGCGTACACGAAATCAGGCGAAGAGATGGTGAAAGCCGCCGAGGCGCGTAGCGATCTCAATATCTTTCAGGCAATCACCGTCCTGCTGGAAAGTAGTCTTGTCAGTACAACTTGCTATACGGCGATGGAAAAAATCCGGTATGATCCCGCAAACTCACCCGCCGGCCCGCTGGTCGTCAGGACGCCACTAACGCTCGCCCTTAGCTTGCATTCGCCCAGGATTAGAGGGATATTCCTCTGCGTTTTCGAATGAATGAGACGCGTTTTGCGTCTGAGGAGGCGGGTCTTGCGCGTTTCCAAATATTTCAAACTTAGACGCACCCAGGCGACGCTAGACTTTGTGGATGTGGACATAACGGGTGATACCCGGGTCTTCATAAGCCCTAAGGCTCTCGCCAGCCTGCCATCAGAATGGGGTGAGGAATGTGTCTTCCTGGTCCGCAATTTCTTCGAAACGATACTACACAGCATCAAAACGCGGGATGATGCGCGGGCAGAGAGATTGCTTCGCACGCTTCGGGAGCCGAACGAGACTCATCTAGGCCTCTCCAAAGGCGCGGCTCGTGGGAGAGGACTCGGTCGTGAATCGGCCCACGATATATGGCGCTCCTTAAGTAACAGTGGCGCGGTCAAGAGCGGATTGTTAGAAGACCTAGAGGACACCGTCCTTATGGTCGAAAAGGTGTCTGTAGATATTGTTTCTGATATTACAACCAATATTATCCGAGGACCGCTGATTGCGTATACTCAAAGGGTTTGTGAATATCATGAAATACCGCTTACCGATGGGGTAGATTCAGGCCCTCTCTGGAATCCGCACACAAAGGAGTGGGAGTCTGGTCATACCCAGTTGCCAATTGCTCAAGGCGGAAAGCTACTTCTCGTCCCAAAAGCGATAGTAAGGCGACATATGCTGTATGATATGGAGGAGTATTATAGACATTACCTTCTTGTCCACCTTCAAAGTGTTGAGATTTCAGCTAATTCAGAGCTAGTCCATGTCCTCAAGAAGAGCAAGGAGCGTCGAGTATACAAGAAGGATCTCGCCGAGAAATACGGTCGGGGCAAGCTCCCCATACTGAAGGAAAGCCTGAAGTATCCGGAGGTTTTGAAACGTTATAAAGAAGAAAAAGGAAGGCAGCCTTTCCTCCCGCTTACGCACGAGGAAATGGCTAAGGTTGAGGGTATTCCTAAGCCTGATTGGGATAAATTGCTCGCAGCCGTTTTGGAGGTTAAGCCAGGAAAGGAAGATGCTCCAATCTATGAACGACAAGTAGAGGCGTTGCTAACGGCATTATTTTACCCTCACCTGACCAATCCAATGCCCCAAACTCGAATCCATGATGGAAGAAAGAGAATAGATATTACTTATACCAATATGGCGAAGGATGGATTTTTTCTATGGCTTAGTAATAATTTCCCCGCGGCGCACGTGTTTGTAGAATGTAAAAACTACGGCAAGGAGATTGGAAATCCCGAGCTAGATCAGATTGCTGGCCGATTCTCTCCGAGCAGAGGAAGATTTGGCCTTATTGTTTGCAGAAGCTTGCAGAGTAGGAAGAGATTTGAAGATAGCTGCAAAGACACAGCAGATGACCAACGAGGATTTATCATAGCCCTAGATGATAAAGATCTTGAGGTGTTGGTTGACGAGAGAAAGAAAGAGCCCAATTACTCGGCTTACAATATGCTTCACCGTAGATTCAGAAGTTTGGTCAAAATTAACTAGCTTCGGAATTGTCGACCTTGGGAGCGGGGGCTGTAGGCGGCGCTTCCAGAGGGCGTTTATTAGATGCACGAGAG